>JAASAO010000019.1:0-53876 GCA_017311375.1 Mytilus coruscus | reverse complement strand
TGCAGTATATAGTTAATAGCAATTGGGCCTAGAAAAGAAAAAGCTCATGTACATTTGTAATGCACAGGTTTAAACAAAAATTAGACATCTTGGCGTCTTGCTATTTTAATTTTTTGCTTTGACGCCTTTGCAGGAAGACACCTTGCAAGGCTATTTTGATTTTTTGCTTTGACATCGTTGCAGGAAAACATCTTGCAAGGCTATTTTGATTTTTTTCTTTGACGCCGTTGCAGGAAAAAATCTTGTAAGGCTGTTTTGATTTTGCTTTGACACCGTTGCAGGAAAACATCTTGCAAGGCCTTTTCATTGTTTAATTTGACGCCGTTGCAGGAAAAAATAATTTAGCCTTGTAAACGCCATAATTTAACAGGCATAATTAATTGGACTTGTAATGCATGTGATATGTGGTAAAACAGATAGAGAAGAAGGAGTCCATAACAATAACATGCATAATAAAGCCGGGTGGCAATGATTTTAATGAAGACAAAAACAGCTACCTATGCATCATTAAAGTAGATGAGCTGTGTTGGTGTATTAACGTCAGTAAAAAGTACATTCATTTGTACACAATGTACTTTCACAATACTAGATCATACTAGGAAGGTCAGCTGCCGGGCTGAACTGGTAAACATTTGACTGAACATTTGAAAAGATTACCATCCATGCATTGTCACTTTCCACATCGGCAAAGGCAAATCTATGGTGTTTTATGGAACATGGCTTGTTAAAATTGATGTAAAACTATTTCAAAACACATGGTTTAACGATTTCACTTCGGTAGAAACAGGAAGAAAGTATCAGATGATTATGACAACTGGATCCCTCCCAATTTAGGCCTGGTAAATTGCGATTCATCTGAGAACCACATTGATTTTAAAGACAGAAAAGTGTCACAATTCCTTATTTAGCGATTTGAGCTTTCTTCTATACACTTAATCACCAATGTTTTACGTTTGTAAACATGTTTGAACATTAATCTAGGCCCATTGTAGAACTTTATTGATTTTCCTAAGCCACCCCATTTTCGCTCCAGAACGCCATTTTGTTGGAATCAACTCAAAGAAACAGAAAAATTAGGAAAACTAATGCATAAACCACTACGAAATTTACTCAATACATGAAGAAATCATATATCTATCAGAAAATATAAATTTTATCACTCATCTCCGTTTTTGAGGAAGAAGTGTCAAAATAAAAATGATGTTAGGACCGCCCAATAGGCGGGATAGGTGGGTCACTTCGGTCAATATGCAAATTCATTCTATGGAGCCGTGTATTCGTACTGCAATCGTAAAAGTCATTAATTACACCAGAACCATTTTAAACTTCTTATTTCAATTATAACATTTGATAAATATGGATTGTAATACTTACATATCGTATGTCTATTTGTTTAGGTGATGCAAATGTCCGCCATTAATCAAGGCACGTTGAGCATCTTCCAGATGCATCACGGGTAGTCACACAAAATCTCGCGCTGCATAAGACATTATACTACAGTCTATGCAAAAGTCCACGAGATTCCAATCCTTCTAACTATACAAATTCTTGGTAGCATGAGTTCGAATCATATATATTGATCTGTTACATATTTGTTTTCGTTCATTTTTGTACATAAATTAGGCTGTTAGTTTTCTCGTTTGAATTGTTTTACATTTGTCATTCCGGGAGTCAAGATGACTCGTATAACAAAATTATTTGACCTCATTAACCAAATGTAATAATTTGTTTCCCAATCAACTATAAATAAATATGTTTAAACCAAAACTGACCATATTTGCACTTCATCATGTAAATCTCTATACATGTAGCCGCACAGTAATACAGTTATATTTTTAGGCCAGGATGGATTGTTTAATACAAATCACAGCAATATTGGAAAACAATGACCACAAAATTTTGTTCACATCAATTTATAGTGCCAGCATGTCCTCTTTTTATTCAAAATATTGAATCGTAAACAAATATCAGTAGTTTTCATACCTCAGACTGACTCGTTTAACAAAATTTTTTGACCGCATCAACCAAAACTGACCATATTTGCTCTTTTTTCTGTAAATCTATATAGCTGCACAATAATTCAGTTATAATTTTAGGTCAAGAGGGACTGTAATATACAATTTACAGCAATATAGGAAAACAATGACCATAAAATTTTGTTCGTATCAATTTTAGTGCCAGCATGTCCTCTTTTTATTCAAAATATTGAATCGTAAACAAATATCAGTAGTTTTCATACCTCAGACTGACTTGTGTAACAAAATTATTTGTCCGCATCAACCAAAACTGACCATATTTGCACTTTATTATGTAAATCTTAATAGCCGCATAGTAAATCACTGATATTTTTATATTAGGATGGATTGTATAATACAAATGACAGCAATATTGGAAAACAATGACTACCAAATTATGCTCGCATCAAATTATAGTGCCAGCATGTCCTCTTTTTATTCAAAATATTGAATCATAAACAAATATCAGTCGTTTTCATACCTTAGACTGACTCGTTTAACAAATCTTTTGACAGCATCAACCAAAACTGACCATATTTGGTCTTCTGTAAACCTATATAGCTGCACAGTAATTTAGTTATAATTTTAGGTCAAGAGTGACTGTAATATACAAATGATAGCAATATTAGAAAACAATGACCACAAAATTTTGTTCGCATCAATTTATAGACACTGCCAGCATGTCCTCTTTTTATTCAAAATATTGAACCGTAAACAAATATCAGTCGTTTTCATACCTCAGACTGACTTGTGTTACAAAATTTTTGACCGTGTCAGCCAAAACTAGCCATATTTGCTCTTTTTATGTAAATTTGTAGTCGCATAGTAAATCAGTAATATTTGTATGTAAGGATGGATTTTAAAATACAAATGATAGCAATACTGGAACACAATGGCTACAAAAATTTCCGCATCAATCTAGAATACCAGCATGTCCTTAGTTTTATTCAAAATATTGAATCGTAAACAAATTTCAGTAGTTTTCACACCTCAGACTGACTCGTATAACAAAATTATTTGTCCATCAACCAAAACTGACCATATTTGCACTTTATTATGTAAATCTTAATAGCCACATAGTCAATCACTTATATTTTTATATCAGGATGGATTGTATTTATATAATACAAATGACAGCAATATTGTGAAACAATGACTACCCGCATGTCCTCTTTTATTCAAAATATTGAATCGTAAACAAATTTCAGTAGTTTTGGTATATCAGACTGACTCTTTTAACAAAATTATTTGACTGCATCAACAAAACTGAACATATTTACACTTTATCATGTAAATATATATGGCCTCATTGTAAATCAATAATATGTCTATGTTAGGACGGATGGTATGATAAAGATGACACCAATTCTGGAACACAATGACTACTATGACTACAAAATTTTGTCCATATCAATTTAGTGTGCCATTTTATTTCCTCTCTGTATCAATACTAAAGTCAGTGGTTCGTGATAGTTTGTTTTGAAACAAAACTATTTAATGCATCATCCAACACTCACACAACTGATTCATATACTTTAAAATGAAAATACATGTATGAGAAGTTCTCTTCTTGGAATAGTATTCTGTTAATATATTTTGTAGAATGATTGATTTTGTTTGTAGCCTAACGTCCAGGGGCAAATATTTCATTCATGTTCAGATCGAGTATATTTTTCGGACGTCCAAGACTCCCAGATATCATTTATAATCGTTATGGATAAGTCTGTCTAAATTGACGAGATGGTCATACTTATCATGCTTATACAACACGTATTTCATTAATATCCCTATATATAAACTGTACAATTTTCGTTTGAACATTTGGCAAAACAGAATCTTAGATCATGAATGTAAATCCAAGGCAAACAAGGTAAATTACGATTAAAATTCCATGTATTAAATGCATAGAGCTATGTTGGGAGACTGTTAAAACGGGGAACGAAGCAACGTAAACCATGATGTTTATATATCCAATCATATAAAAATATTTTTCCGATGTGTTTG
Source organism: Mytilus coruscus (assembly GCA_017311375.1). Classification (NCBI taxonomy): domain Eukaryota; kingdom Metazoa; phylum Mollusca; class Bivalvia; order Mytilida; family Mytilidae; genus Mytilus; species Mytilus coruscus. The sequence continues at coordinate 49,857 of JAASAO010000019.1, read as the reverse complement.
ATAACCTTTCTATCCGCTTCGATATTTGTACACGTAATTTGAAAAGTAAATATAGAAAATCTGCTTCACAGTAAAGTTATTGGAACTGATTTTTTTCTAAATTCTAAGATGCCCTTACTGCAGTGTCGTCATTTAGAACTGTTCTACAATCCTGATTTAGTCAGTTCTACCTAGAACAGTTTTAGACAGTTCTACCTAGAACTGATCCTGACAGTTCTACCTAGAACTGATTTGGTCAGTTCTACCTAGAACTGATTCTGACAGTTCTACTTAGAACAGTTCTAGGGTAGAACTGTTCTAGGTAGAACTGTTCTACGACAGTTTAGAACAGTTCTATGACAGATTGTTCTGACAGTTCTAATGAGAGGTTAGAAGTGATCTCCACTGTATATAAAACTTTGCGAGTCGATGATTTTACACAACCAATCGACCACACCTTTTGATCATTTGGTGTTCTACTTGGTACATTAAACACGTATTTACCTGACGTAACGCATAAAATAGTGTATCATTGTGCACGGAATAGAAGGTTAATCCACTTCGATATAAGTTTTGAAAAAAGGATTTGTACACATAGTTCTAGACTGTAAGTATAATGTATGTGTTTAATAGCTATTATAAAATTACTTAGGCTACAAAGTTTGCATTCATTTCATCGACTCATCAACTTTTGTTGCAATTTGAGTTTGAAGTTTGAGAAAGTTGAAAGTTGGCGCAAGCTCAAATCCAAAGAATTCCATAATTCAACTGTAGCTGGAAAAAAGACTGTTGATACATTGTTAACCTACTAGCTGGTTGTGTAATATTTTGACTATTACGCAAATTATATGAACTAGTTTCAGCGACTGTAGGTGGTACTAGTTCCGTTAAATAGTCCGGTGCCTGATTATTTACAATTTTATGAAATAATGTGAATTTCTTCACTTCCTTCTTGTTTTAAATTTTTCCCACCAAGTCTCAATATAAATCAATTAATACTGGCAAATGACGGAAGTCCTGTGATTATTCGGGCAGCTTCAAGTTGGGCCCTTTCCAGCCTATCAGAGTTCATTTGCCCACAATTATCGAAAACTTATTCTAATACAGGCCTTATAAACGTAAGGTAAATATTTTCTAGATAATGTCTCTTTAGTTTATATTTTAGTTTCCTAAGTACATGCAGTTGTTTTGAAACTGATTCTATTAATTCATCAATATGTTTAGTCCACCAACAGTCGCTACTAAACACAACTCCCAAATGCTTATGAAGATTTACTGGATGAAGTGCTGTTTGGTCAAATTCAAACGACAAAATACAACCAGTGCCCCTGACATTAAAGACCATAATGTCAGTTTTATTTGGGTTAAATTTTATCATCCATCTGTCTGACCACTCCTTCAAATGAGTCAAATCAGAGTTAATATTGTTCTGCAAAGAAATTCAGTTTGACGCTACATGACCTATCTATTCTTTTGTTTTTTAAGCCATTTTCTCTATTTTTATACTTTTGTCCATTATTCTATATTCTATATATGTTAGCACCTCATTATTCCCTATTCTTTATATTTTTGCCCATTATTCTCTATTCTCTAACACTTCCCTTCCACACCCTCCTTTATTCTGTGCACGATGTGTCATCAGCAAATATTTGTCCAAAGCCAATAATATCTGTGATATCGTTTATAAAAATAAGAAATAATATAGTCCCCAAAACAGATCCCTGAGGCACACCTGCTTTCAATTTACCAGCATTAGATAACGCATCTTTTACCATAACTCTCTGAGTACTATAAGAAAGGTAACTTCCAAGCCAACAAGAGGTCACCCTTGATACCATACTTTTCAAGCTTCAGCAAAGAGCCCTCATCCATACGGTATCAAACGTTTTGCTCATATCAGCAAACGTCATACTGGTTACTTATTTAGCGTCCAAAGCAAGTAAAATTGTATTATATAATTCTATCAGCTGATGGGTTGTAGAAAATCTTGGTATAAATCCAGATTGGAACTTATATAACAACACATGTTCTTATATATGATTAAAATGTGTTTGAATATATTTTCTCCGGTATCTTACTGACACAAGAGAGCAATGAAACTGGTCTATAATTTGATGGTAAAGATTTATCCCCACTTTTGAACAGAGGAATGACATGTGCCAATTTCCAGTTTGTGGAAAAACTCTCTCGTGTAAAGACTTGTTAAACAACATACATAAAGGCTTTGATATCACGTTTTCACTGAAATCAACATTATTACTGATGATATCTGGAACAACAGCTTTGTTAGCATTTAGAGTAGTTAATATATCTAAAACTTCTTGTTCTGTTAACATATGGTAAAAGTCACTAAAGAATATTACTTACTCAGTTCAAAACTGACTTATTGTTTCGGGAACGGAAGTACAGCACCTTTGGTCAATCCTTTCAGAATCACATGATTAGTTTCATCTTTACGTTAGTACTTCAAACATTTGGAGGCTGAAAACAAGTTTTCTGCAGAAAATGCACAAACTATCACTTAGTAAGGGAAAACTGAGGAAATTCCTCAAGTGATTTCTGAGAAACCCAAAGCACACAGGAGTCGTTTTCAAAAGCATCATTTGATGATGATGACATTGATTTTTCAGTGGTCGTCACGGATATCAAAGGGTCAGAAAAACGTAAAGAAGAAAAATCTAGCGATGACTTTGCTGGAATAATATCCATTCGGGATTTGGATGGATGTCAGAATGCGTGGATGCTAGGTGTCACTTATATACAAAGTCGCAGTTAACGTTTAGATACATTCTGAGAGTCTGAGAGTTTTCCTGACATTTAAAATATTTTGTCAAACCTTAACAAATTTTACGAAACTTGTACAGAAGGGTTTTCATTATAAAATGCGGTATTAAAACCAAATTTTCAAAATATATTTTTGTCCATTTTCCCGTATTTTACTGACAAATGGACTTTGGTAACATTTAGGTAAGTCTAAATTTCATATCTTTCAGACACCATAAACAATGTGGACCTTCATCATTTTTATCTTTTATTTTTCAGTATTTTACTGATTTATTCAGTTAACCTCACACTCTGGGGTTATATTTACAGACATCAATAAATTTCTTTGAATCTTTATGAAATGTTATATAACTTGGACGTACGCTTCTTCGTGATCATGAAAAAGCATCCGAAGAAAAAGTTTTATTTTTCATTTTCAGTATTTTACTGATAAATGGACTTTTTCTGTCAACAATACACTTGTACAAAGACAATAGCAATTGCAGGCGAGACACAGGGTTCTATTTTTGTGGGGCATGTTTTTTTTTTTTTTTTTTTTTTTTTTTTTTGGCAGACATGTCAAGACTGTTCTTTATGAATGGGTTGACAAAATAATTTATTTTTTTATTTTTCCTATATACTTTGAATAAGTTGATAAATTTACATACAAAATATTTTGGGCCTATTTACCAACAATCTCAGAAATATTTGAAGATTGAAATGAATGCTGCACATTTAATTTTGAAGAGTTCATGATTTAATAACGAACTTTAATGTTGATGTCACAATGTTACGAAATGCATTTCATAATTTCTGGAGAAAACATTTAGTTGATTTTAAACTCATGAATTCTTGAACAAGAAGTGAACGCTAAGATTTAGACAAATCTATCATAATTATCATCTTTATACACTAACAACAATTTATAAAATCGGTTAAGAAATGATTTCAAACTTTTCCTTTTAAATTTTGAAATTTGAATAATTTGATAGGAAAAACATTAAACAGGAATAACTTTTGTCAACACACTGTACACTTTTGTTGAAAGACAATCGTAGTTTGACTGGCATTATGTGTATACATGCATGAAGACATTGATTCCGTAGTTAACTCCTCTAGCAGTCTTCAATCTTGAACTTTTATATAATGCTGACTTTGACACTTTTGTTTTGAATCGAATATACAGTTTTGTTTTGTTGTTTTACAGTCTCACAGCTAAAAAGTTAGCAATACACATGTATCCGTATCGTTAGCTCCAGGCAAGAATAATTAAAATATTGTTTGACTCAGTTGACATGTTTCGTATGTCTAAAATACTTAACAAGGAAAGAGCTGCCAAATTGATAACAAATTGGGTTTTCTGCATTTTGAAAGCACTGTCAAGCTTGTTTGACCTGTCATGTTATGTGTCTATTTTCAAATATATTAAGGACCATAAATCCTGAACGGCAAAAGTGAAAACCATCAATTTGAAATTTAATTCCATTTTTCATCAGTAATAAAATATTAAAGTTTCGAAAGGTTGAACGATTCGGTGATTATTAAATGGAAACAGCATAAAGTGCAACTTTATTTTTATCAAAAGCTATCAAGTACCATATCTCCTGAACGGTAATAGTGAAAATCTTCAATATAAGCTTTGACCTCTATCATGCAATGACTAACAACATTATCAAAATTTACAAAGCATTGGTTGAACGGTTCATACGTTATTGCACGGAAAATTTTCTAGTAAACGATCATCACTCCTGAACGATAAAAGTAAAAATCATCAATATTGAACTTGACCTCTATTATTTAATGACTAACAACATTTTAAATTTAAAAGCAATGGTTGAACGGTTCATAAGTAATTGCACGGACACGGCACAAAGTGTAATTTTCAAATATAGCAAGGACCATCACTCCATAACAATAAAAGTGAAATCTAACTTTACCTCCATTTTGTTATATTTACTAACAACGTACAGTTCCAACAGAAAATTCTTGATATCTAGATTGATCATTTATATATGCATTCAACAATTATATACTATAAGGCTGTCTTTTGTATTATCAAATTGATAAATGAAAACTCTTGTTTATATTAAATAAAGTTCTATTTTGGTATCACTTCTAAAGCATAATGTCGCTGCTATAGTATTAACATTTAATAATGTAGCTTGGTAGTTGTTTTTCTGCATTACACATTTTCGTTACTTGTCATTTAAAAAAAAAAAACTACTAATAAAATGAATAAAACAAGTTTTTTTACAAAGGTATAAAAGAGCACGACCCTGATTATCTAATAGTAGCAGCATTGGACTTTGGAACAGCATATTCAGGTTATGCATTTTCAATGAGAAGCGATTTCAAAACTAACCCTTTAAAGATCCACGCAAATCAAGCTTGGAATGCAGGCGGAAGACAGCTGCTATCACTGAAAACACCCACATGTTTATTGTTAAATCCTGAGAAGCAGTTTGATGCGTTTGGATACGAAGCAGAGAATAAGTACTCAGACCTTGTTATGGACGATGAGCACTCGGATTATTTCTTTTTCCGTAGATTTAAAATGAATTTACATAATAAAAAGGTATAGTTGGTCATAACCTGTTTATATATGAAACATAAACTTTCATATCAATACATTTTCATTGATCCTCCTGAATATTGCTTTCTGCGGCAGTGACAAATTCTGGAATGAATGAAACTAATTTATAATGTATAAACAGCATTAAATTGCGACGGGTTTAAATTGTCAGTTCTGCTAGTTTTATATCATCTCCTAGCATCACTGAAGAGACATTAATTGTCGAAATATGCATCTGATGCAGTAAAATTAGTATCGTATATGTTGTAAAGAGCCCTGTAAATATTGCTGTTTCAAAAATCAAAATAACAAAAGTACTTAAAATTAAAGAAATGTATAACAAAAATCATTCATAAAAAGCACGAATTAACACATTTGAAATAACACTGTGTAGTTTTATTATTTAATGTACAAAACTTACACATATCAAATAACAGCCCAGTTGGTTGGTCGAACTTTGTACTTAAACATACCCTAATATCAGCTTTCAATAAACATAAAAGGTTGAGGATGAAATGAACCATATTTTCAGTATTTCTATTTTCTTTTTCTTCACTTAATTAGTTTTATCTAATTTTGCTATACATGTAGCCTTGACCTTGTTGTAGGGTATGAATGATTTGTTCATTGTTGAAGACCCTACATCAACTGTCAAGATGAAGAACAGGAATAAAAGCCCTGTTCATTGATAATTTCTATGTTTTCTATGTATTGTGTGCGATTTTGTCCCATGTACATTTACTCCATATCTTTTCATTTTCTATTAAGTTTACAATTTCATTATATACACATTTGCGTGTATTTTCTTATACAAAATAACAATAATCATTAAGAATGATTATACATGTACATAAATGGAAACAAATTCCAGATAGGAACGTTGGCTACTCATATCTTCAACATTTCCCACATTTTTAAACCATGCATTCTCAGACTGGCATGTACCTAGTATGAAATGCTGAATACAATTTTTCGCCAAGTATCAAACTTTTTTTAAATAACTTTATATTTTGCAATGTATACTTTTTTTTTACTTCTCAAATACACTTTGACCAAACAATTTTTGTCATTTCAACATATTTTGCTACAGTTTAAAATAAATGTTCTTATCAATTTCTACGAAGAACCCAGAGATATTCGAAAAATCCAATATTTCAAATTAAAATACACCTATGACGTAAATCTTTTGTTCGAACTCGCCATTATTTTTCAGGAATGGAGAGATATTTTCTATTGTTCATCTTCTTTCATCTGACGTTTTGCCCTTTCGATATTTCGATGGGCGCTTTCTTAAAAGTGTTCATCCATTATTGATAACAGCTTTTAATTGCGAGTCGTAATTCCATCGTATAATATATATTATCGTATTCACTAAAATTCCACAACATTATCCACAATTTGTTTTCCGATGCAAATCTTGCCTGAATTTCTGTCACGGATAGTATCCAAGCGGGTAAAACAAATATTTTCCATTTAGTGCCATTCTTCTTCTGTGCATCTACAAAATATCAAATGTGTTAACTCGGTTGAATTCTTTTGTAATATTGAACACATTAACATTATTCAATCAGAGGAAAATTAGAGAAAATATATTTAACTTAAAGATTTGCTTTTAATTTTACCGTTTAAGATATCATTTCCTTGAAATTTAAAGTGTTGTATTTTGAATTTGTACAGCAAAATCGTTTAAATCCATTTCAATATGTTCATTAAAACAGAAAATTACTTGGACAGTTTCTACTATAATATTGTCAGTTAACAGAATAAATAGTCAAAGAAACAGAAATGGTCAACATGGCGTATTCGGTAAAGTATTTGATTGTTCGTTGTTATGATTTGAATATAGTACTTATGAATAAAATTTGAGGGGTATGGATAACACTTTAATAAGGCTTGTGTTAAATATTGGGCGGGGTTTTATTCAATTTTCAATAGAAACGCGTAACATAATCGAATTCCTTCACTGTTGTTATATGTCCAGTGGCAAATATGGGAAGAATGAACAATTATTTGCGTTTGCTTGTAAATATAGATATAAGAAGATGTGGTATGAGTGCCAATGAAACAACTCTCCATCCAAGTCACAATTTATAAAAGTAAACCATTATAGGTCAAAGTACGGCCTTCAACACGTAGCCTTGCCTCACACCGAACAGCAAGCTATAAAGGGCTCCAAAATGACTAGTGTAAAACCATTCAAACAGGAAAACCAACGGTCTAATCTATATAAAAACGAGAAACGAGAAACACTTATGAACCACATCAACAAACGACAACCACTGAACATCAGGTTCCTGACAAGGGACAGGTGCAAACAAATGCAGCGGGTTTAAACGTTTTAATAGGCGCCAACCTTCACCCTACCTGAAACAATAGTGTAACATCACAACATAGAAAGACACACTTTAAGACTCATCTAAAATATGCATAACATTTGTCTCGTTGTTAAGAGCAAATGGAAAGAAAAAATGTTGGGTTATGCATGAAACACTGTTTTCTTGTTTAGTTTTAGAATTGTAGAATGGTTTGATATATAGAATTACTTTGCGATTCTGAAATGACTTAAAATCGAGCACACCCTCCTTATTAGTTAAATAATCTAGACTAGAGTTTTACATACCTGGAAATTTATTAACGCTCGTACTTAATCATGAAGAAAGGGATTATCATTCTCTTACATATACTTAAAACATATACCTGGATGAACTTTATTCAAGATCTTTTATAGTAATTATTCTACTGTTCATAAATACTTCGTTTAGTGAGTAGATGGTCAGCTTAATCTTAAATTTTGCCTGTTGGTTATTGGGTACAACACGGGAAAACGATAAGAAAACCATTACAAAATGATATAAAATTCTTTAAAATGTTATAATCTGAAGATTCGTTCTTAATATTTAAGGTGTATTTTAAGTTAGCGAAAGTCAAATAACTGTCCATTCCTGGTAATAATGGGCGTCGGCCTACGGGCCTCCGCTCCATTATTTCCCAGGAATGGACAGTTATTTGGACTTTCTTCTAACTTCTTGTATCTCAAACCAAAGTGTTTATTCACATCCATAGTTTACCTAGAAACTTGAAGTATTATACATTCCCTCTCTAAACAGACCCCATATGCATTTTATTTTGTTGTGCGTCTTTAAAAAAACCACCAACTAATAAATGAGGATGAAAACTTATTTTTGTTTAGAAAATAGGTAATGATCTTATCATAGAAGACATAGCAGGAAAACCAATGGCAGCTTTAGATGTTTTCACTCTGTCAATTAAAGCACTTGTCAAGCATTTGATGGCACTTCTAGAAAAACAAGGCACTGGTGTAAAAGCTGAAGAAATACGATGGGTTTTGACTGTTCCTGCCATCTGGACTGATAGTGCCAAACAGTTTATGAGGAAAGGTGCAGTCCAGGCATGTAAATTTAACTTATTTTCAATTTCTTAGGTGATAAGTGAAGAAGAATGTGTGGAATAGTCCCAAAATTCAGACATTACATTTGACCTAGAAAATAGGATATAAGAATTTTAAAATATTCAAAATGCATCAAATTTAACCAATAATAATAATTATATAATAAATAATTAGAATCTTTATAAGTATTATGATATAAAATTTATCTAACAATAATTACAATAATACTATAACCACAAACACCGAAAAAGTCTTTATATTGCTAATTCATAATGAACTAACCTAATTCTATGTTTATGTTGGTTGCATATGTCACAGAAACACACCATAACTCCGTATACGTATAGTTCAATAGTTTCAAATATGAACGAAATGATAGTCAACCTTTTCTGCTGAAATTGAAAACAAAAAACTCAGGAGCCTGTAGTTCAGTGATTGTCGTTGGTTCATGTCTGTCACATTTGTTTTTTCGAAAATTGTTTTGTTATAAATTAGACCGTTAGTTTTCTCAATTAAATTGTTTCATATTTGTCATGTCGAGGCCTTTTATAGCCGACTATACGGTATGGGTTTTCTCATTGTTAAAGGCCGTACGGTTGCCTATTATTGCTTACATCCACTTCATTTGAACTTTGGTGGATAGTTGTCTCATTGGCAATCATACCACATCTCCTTATTTTTATATCAAAATATTTGAATATCTATACAACTAGCATCCGAAACACAATCTCCTGTAATCAGTAACATTAATCTTTTTTCTCTTCTATATCTAAGAAACAATCCAGTCAACGGTAACTAATGATGGCAATAATTTGCTTAATTTTTTAATCACCATTAAAAATAATAATATAGTGATAGCGATAAATATCCATTGCGTTGTGAATTCACTTCAATTAACCAATACTTACAGTAAAACTGTATCTATGATGAGTTAATTAATAACAACAAACATCAAAAAGGTTTCTGAAACTAACCTCATCATGATACATATTATTTACGTCACATTAGATCGACTTGTTTTTCATCAAATAGTTGTCATTCTTAGAGATATAGCTGTGCCCTTCTTCTCGTCGACTGTTCGTATGAGACAGTCCTCAATGCATGGATTATTCAAGAAGAATGAAAAAAACTATGATTATGTTTTTACTTAATGTTCCGCTTTATAGATGATGTTATGTCACTGAATAATTTAAAATTTGGTAACTATGTTGGTCTAATCTGTCTCATTGAATCAGAAATAAAGGATTACACATATGCAGCTAATCATATCTTTCTTTATATCTAGAAAATGACAGTGAGTGTTTAAGAACTAAACGTTACTACAAATACATCAAATGTTCTCATTGTGAAATCTTGTTCAATGTAGCAACATTTCTGGAGCACCTAAATTATAAAATCTTCCAGTTACTGTGCTTATCATGAAGGCTTTGCCCTTTCACAAGACCAATTGCTTAAATATTTAACCCAAATGAACTTTGAATTCATTTCTACAAACTGATCAGCTGGTAAAACTGTTTTGCCAGGTTAAACCCACCATTGCTTCGGAAAATGCCTGCACCAAGTCAGGAATATGGCAGTTGTTTTTTACTTGTTCCGTTGATTGACAGCGTTTTATTTTATCAGTTTTTATAGACTTTCCCTTTTTGAATTTGCCTAATAGTGCGATATTTTTGTTGTACTTTTTTACCAGTTGATCAGTTTGTAGAGATGAATTCAAACTGCAATAATGGTAGAACATTTTAGCAACTGGTACTGTGAAAGAGCAAACTTTTAAAAACATTAATAAGATATTCGACAAGTGTTTCCTATCCTAATTTCTATTAAAGAGAGTTGATGCTTCTATGCTTAAGGAAGCTATTAAACCAAGAATGAGAAATGGTATGTTTGAAGTCATCTCATCATGATTCGATGGACCCCTATGGATTTTCTGTGTCACAGGTAACCATGGATATGCTCGACATGTGACCACAATCTCGTTCTCTCGATTGTGACATTACCGAATGCGACTTGTCACTGATTTTTACTGCCATGAGCAACATAATGGGTGTCATTAGTTGATTAGGAACTGCCTTCTCTTTCGATTTACTAAAGGTTACCCAAGTTGTTGGATGTAGTTAGTGTTTCCTGTGTGTGTTTGTTTCTTTTTCGTTTGATAATGTATTGTCTGTTTTTCTGCGATTTAATCGTGTTTTCGCTTGCCCCTTGGTAGATTTATTTATTCTATTTTCCATATTAATGATAATCTCCGCGGTAGGTCGAGACGAAACACTAAATTTAAGAGTAAGAGTATAATATGTATTCCTGTGAACTGTTACTTTGACAGCGCACAAACGAGTTATCTCTGATTAGTATAAAGCCGGGTGCATTCATTTGATATCTTAATGATATTAACAGCTGGACCTTATACATCCATCCACCAACTTCATTTTAATATTCTGGTTGGTTTTGAGTGTTAACATCTATCGAAATTAAACAAAACTTGCTATCAGACGTGATTTTCCTGGAATAGCAATCGTAAAATAATTGAAAGCGTCATACCACGAACAGACCAAGTTATTAGTTATGAGTTTGTATGAGAGTAACTTTATATGACATAAAAGTTATATAAGTCATTTATAACTAAATTTTAACATATCAAGTATATTTTTGTATAAGATTAAAAAATCATCTTTATCTATTGGTTTATTTATAGGCTGGAATACCTGAAAGTAAACTATTCATAGCTTTAGAACCTGAAGCAGCATCTATATTCTGTCAATACCTACCAACAGAGAAACTTAACGGCGCTGATTTTAAAATGGCCAAACCTGGAACAAAATACATGGTGGTTGATCTTGGAGGTATGTTGAAATTTGAATGTTGATGAAATAGTAAAGGATTTCCTGCTTAAAATGTCTTCATATTCAATTGGATTGGTTTTCAGGTATTTATATCTTTTCTATAATAATAATAAAAAAGCATATACACGGGGATACATATATAAATGCAACAGTAGTATACCGCTGTTCAATGGTCATAATTCGATTAAGCAAAAACAAATCCGGGTAACGAACTAAAACCAAGGGAAACACATCAACTATAAGAGGAAAACAACGGAACAACAGAAACACTGAACTACAACAAAAGCAAACGCCAACATACATAGAAACGGACTGTCTGATAACAACTGCCATATTCCTGACTTGGTACAGGACATTTTAAGAAAAAATGGTGGGTTGAACCTGGTTTTATGGCTAGCCAAACCTCCCGCTTATATGACAATGTTAAAATACCACTAAAATGACAACACTACGTGACAGGAATACAGTACAAACAAACGCAAGAACACTCAGCACAGAGAAATACATAAATGAATAATATAATAGTACATTACAACATGTAAACCGCAGAATAACAAAGGATATACCATGAAGAAGTACATTGGCATGCAAAGGCACATTTCAACGGTTTAATATTGACCACTGTACATTGTAGCGAGATTTCAAATCAATGGGTAAAGGACATCGTTTTAATTGTGTGAAATGACATATACAGATACAATACAAAAGAGAAAAACACCGAGATATCTTAAATACGTAGACAGGAAATCAATATGATAAAAATGTTTTAAGATAAGCAATCCAAAATGTTCCTATAAAAACATCAACAATCTTTACATGTAATACAATCTTTCAATATATCAATATCTAGGAAAGAAAATAAATAATATAGCATACATTTTACATGCAGGTGGCACAGCTGATATAACCGTCCATGAAAAGGTTTCAAATGAAAATTTAAAGGAGCTATGCAGTGCTACAGGAAACGATTGTGGAGGCACCTCCGTTGATGAAAGATTTTGCAGATGTTTGTGGATATGTTGGGACGTCCATTGATGAACGCATTAAAAGAAGAAGAGCCGTCTTCGTATTTGGATCTGTTTCGTGAATTTGAAACAGTCAAACGAATAATTGAACCAGGGAAGACTACAAAAGTAAACATAAACATACCGTATGCATCGTTGGATAAATGTTGTAAGAAACATCTCAATAAAGACCTCGACTCTGCTGTAAGTGCGTCAAAGTATGCAAAAAAGATAACTCTTAAAGGTGACAAAATCCGAATTGACCCTGAAATCGTTAAAGATATTTTCAGGCCAACAATAGAAAGTATTATATCTCTCATGAAAGAAATTTTTGAGAGGGCACCATCATTTGATGTATCACAGATTTTACTGGTTGGTGGCTTTTCTGAATGTGCTCTTGTTCAAGATGCTATTAAGCGGGCGTTTCCAGATAAAAGAATTATAAACCCAGATGAAGCGGGCTTGTCTGTTCTAAAAGGAGCTTGTCTGTTCGGTCACAAACCGGATTATATTACATCTCGTGTGATGCGGTTCACCTACGGCACAGGAATTAGTTTACCTTTTGATGAGAAAATTCACGACAAGGAGCATCTTGTCAAAGAGGAAGATGGAGAAGAATTTTGTGATGGCCTATTCGATGTAATAGTCCGCAAAAATGACACAGTTGATATTGGCACCGCAATTGAACACAATTTCACTGTGGATTGTAATGACGAAGAGCCGTGGGAATTGTCCCTTTATGCATCGACAAAAGAGAAACCGATGTACGTGGACGAAAAGGTTGTACTCTTCTCGGTTCTATGCAGATTTCGTTCTCAAAAGCAAGTGATACAGAACGAGAATTAAGAGTGGCGTTTCTGTTCGGTAATACTGAGTTGGGTGTTACAGCGACTGACATATTAACTGGAGAAACCGTTTCTTCTACATTTAATCTGAACTGATAAATTAATTACATTTCAATTCTATATAATTGTAAATTAGATAATAAATAACAACTAATATATATCAAGGAGCGCTTGAGTTATCTATTATGATGATAGTTTCGTTGCTTGACAAGTAAATATCTTGTGATATGGCAATAGCACCTTCTACATACTATCAAGTAAAAATCTTTCGACAATTTTTATAAGGATAAATTCATTTAACCTCCATTCTTTTCAAATTATATAGGGACTATTTACTCATGCGTATTCAACAATGAGTAAAACAAAATTCATCATATTCCATACATTTTTATGTATCTTGGCACTAGTCACGTTTTACTGGAACTCTTCAAAAACTTTAAAACGAAACCAAGTCAGGCCAGAGTACAAGACAACTCGGTTCGTCTATAAAAAAGACAAGTCAGACTGTCTATAGAGACATGTCGGTCCGTTCAGCCTTCAACAATAAGAAAACCCCTAGGCTACGGCATGATAACATGTGAACCAATTCAAACGACAAAACTAGAGAACTGATTTATGTTAAAACAATAATCCAAATACAAATATAACATGCAACAAATCAACGAAAACTACTGAATTATAGTCTCCTGACTGTGTACAGTCATATAAAGTATGTGGCAGGTATAAACATTTTTCTGAGCGCATAGCCTCCCCCTGACATGTGGTGTAACAGCTAAACAAATTATAAGAATTAGTTGGAATGGGCTTGATTCATCTGATCAATCGACACAAAGCACAAACGCAACTAACAAAATGACAAAAGACTAAGTGACTAGCAGTTATTGAACACCATGGTTCATAGCTCACTAGTAACAAATATCAATCAGTACACATGAAATGTAATTAGTGTAAAGACGTCATAAACAGCATGAGAAAATCATGACCTTGTGCAATGCCGAAAATTAAGTATCGACATGTTATAGGCCAATAAGTGTTCATAACTGTATAGCCATACATGATGTGATGTTTTAATATTTTTGCAAAAGATTGTTCGTAAGAATAACTCTTGCTTCTTATATACAAAATAGGATCGATCATTTTTTATCTGAAACTCAATTTAATTAGAATTAGTTTGACTGTACCCTCTTTTCCTTTACATTGATATCATGCATTGATCATTTTTATCTTAATTTCTTGTCAGAATACCAATGTCGAACTTGTAGATCAGCTAAATGTACCTAGTTTGCCGACAAATTGTATTGCGTGTAATCAAACTTGCAAACAAAAAGCCAACAGCAATGTGCCTGTCTCAAGTTAGGAGCCTGTAGTACAGTGGTTGTCGTTGGTTCATGTTTGTCATATTTGTTTTTCGTAAACTGTTTTGTTATAAATTAGGCGGTTAGTTTTTCGTTTTTCATGTGGAAGCCTTTTATAGCCATATATACGGTGTGGGTTTTATCTCATTGTTGAAGGCGTACGGTGGCCCATAATTGCTTACTATCACATCATTTTAACTCTGGTGGATAGTTGTCGCATTGGCAATCAAACCACAACTCCTCATTGTTATATATAAGTCTTAATAAATTTACTTCATTCTACACCTGATTAAATGATTGATAGTAGTACTACGAAGCATGCATGTAAAACAGTAATCCAGATCGATATATCCTTCTATGCCCGTCATTTATTTCTACTTTACATATTTATCAAAAGTCTCCTCTGACCATTTATCTGAAAGTTTATCTTATATTATTTGGAAGTCTTAAAAGACGCATCGGTTAGTCTATGAAAAGGTATATACTATGAAATTTAAAGCGAGGGCTTGCCCAAGCTCTTAATTTCATTACAACTCAAGTAATCTTTTAATTGGCCTATTTATAGTTTATTTTGGCTGACTACTTGTATCACAGGTGTTTGTAAAACGGAGTTCATTAACGAAGTTTTATGTTTTGTAAATCTACTCACTAGTATCACAGTAAAATATGTGATTTCAAAAGGCCCTTGACTCCAGAATGAAAAGATGGTAGCTGCTGGTTTAAGTATGTATATTGATATAAAGCGGTGTTACTACATGTATAAAAATAAGAAGATGCGGTATGATTGCCAATGAGACGCTGACAACTCTCCACAAGAGACCAAATGACACAGAAATTAACAACTATAGGTCACCATAAACTTCTTTACATAGTTACGATGACAAAAGAAATTGACCAAAAGCAGGCAATAATCAAATTGCAGTGGAAGCTTTATATGTTTTGAAAAAAAAAATCAGTTTCAATTAAAACCAAAGCTATAATAAATTTGAAACATAAAGATAGTATGTCCCCATAAATAGTCTAGCGGATATGCATTAAAAAGCAACTACCAATTGATCAAAGATTAAAGGTTTTGTGTTTTTTTTATTTAAAAGTAAAAACTAAAAGATTTATCAGAATATGTATATAGATTCTAACATCACTGAAGAGACATTAAATGTCGAAATCCGGATATGGTGTACTAATTTTGCACCTTTTGTTTGCGGCATACCATCTTTTCCGTAAGTTTATTGTTTTCTGTTTGTTTTAAATTAATAGTTAAGATCCATTTGTTACATCTGGTGATCCGTTTATTTGGCAATCGCCAAGGACAGTCAGCAGGGTTTAAGAACATCCGTTGTTCGACCTGCTAGTCAAATGCGTTTGTTAAAATATACTTTTCACTTTTTGGTCTTTTGAAAAATGTTGTTTGTGCTGTATTTAGACCCTCTACCAAGAACTTTGTTTTGCATGCACGTCTAAAATTGCGGTTTTATCCAACGCAATCATAGGTTTGAACGTTGTTTTCAATTTAGACTTGTATATATATATATATATGTGTGTGTACAAGTCTAAATTGAAAACAACGTTCAAACATATGATTGCGTTGGATAAAACCGCAATTTTTAGACGTGTGCATGCAAACAAATTTCTTGGTAGAGGGTCTAAATACAGCAAAACAACATTTCCCAAAAGACCAAAAAGTGAAAAGTATATTTTAACAAAACGCATTTGACTAACAGGTCGAACAACGGATGTTCTTGAACCCTGCTGACTGCCATGGCGATTGCCAAATAAACGGATCACTAGATGTAACAAAATGAATCTTAATTTTAATATTATACCAAACAGAAAACAATAAACTTACGGAAAAGATGGTATACCGCAAACATGAGGTGCAAAATTTGTACACCATATCCCGATTTCGACAATTACGACAATTAATGTTTCTTCAGTGATGTTAGAATGGAAACGGTATTTGGAAGGCCATATAATTTACCTCAATTTAGGATAGACTCTTGAATTTTGAAGAGTCGAAATAGGATGAACGGATCATATAAACCCGAAGGAAAATATAATACAAGCCCAAACGAAAAAAATATAAACAAATCTAAATTGAAAACAATGTTCAAACCTATGATTGCGTTGGATAAAAAAGCAATTTTATACGTGTGCATGCAAAACAAATTTCTTGGTAGAGGGTCTAAATACAGCACAAACAACATTTTCAAAAGACCAAAAAGTGAAAAGTATATTTTAACAAAACGCATTTGACTAACAGGTCGAACAACGGATGTTCCTAAACTCTGCTGACTGCCATGGCGATTGCCAAATAAACGGATCACTAGATGTAACAAAATGAATCTTAATTTTAATATTATACCAAACAGAAAACAATAAACTTACGGAAAAGATGGTATACCGCAAACATGAGGTGCAACAATTTGTACACCATATCCGGATATGTATATATATATATAGGTGGCACATTCCTTCAGACATTATAACGGTTTTCAATTCATGACATCGTCCTAAACATGCATGAGATATTTGCCACTGGACATTAAGCAACAAAAATCAATCAATCAATCAAATCATGACGAAATAGAACAATTTCCTTAAAAAAGTTTAAAAAAAAATCATCATCAAGTTGCCTTAATTTCCCTTCACAAGGTTTCATAGTATACACTTTTTTGTGTACAAATTAATTGCATGGATGATAAAAAACAACAATTTTAAGATATCGTTGTACTCTAATCAAGGTATTAAGGACCATATTTGTTACTCTTTGTGTACAAATGAAAGAAACATGCAATTGTCAAATACATTTTTTAGATCCAAAGATTTTAATAGCAGGATATTTTAAAATCAATGTGGAAACTAATTACTAACTATTTAATTTAATTTGGGACACAGCATTTTATTTCAAAATAGCCAGTGGCAATTTTTGTTTAAAAATCTTGATTACGATACAATGAAATCTTACCCTTGTGGTCATTCATGCGTAGTTACTTAGTACACGGAAAAAGTATGTACTATGAAAATTAGAAGGCAAATTCAAGCAATTTGATTGGGCGAGAAGTTGTGAGTATGTGCTAAACATATTTGTACCTTAAATTGATGTGGTATAGTTAAGAGATCTTTAGTAGTTACTATGAAATTTATTCACAAATTTCTAGATTATTAGCCATAATACCTTACGATTAACGGCACAAATTAGTCTTAAAAATAGCCAATGGCTCAATAGGAATGCAGCCATTTAGAAAATCTGTTTACACTTAAAGTCATATGAAACGAGTTTCAAAAAATTTTAATGTTCAGGAAATTGTTGAACCAATGCATGCATGAATACTAAACTTAAGTCTTATATGGGTCATTATCAAAAAACATGCAAAACTTTGTTATTTTGGTCTTTTCAAGTCAAAAGACATGAAACTATATCAAAATGTATCAAAATAACTATTGCATATGAAAGATATGAATGTTTTGTGATACACTATACACAGTTTACAGTATGAAATGTTATAAAACATTCTTAATTTTTCTCAAATCCTTGGATATAGCCAGAATCAACTGTTATTTTTACTATAAATCCTTCAGACCTGAAATAGGGCTATTATTTATATCATTTGTTATTAGAAATTATCACTTTTATTGCATTTAAAATTTAACCAAAAGGAAAAGTCTCATTTTTAAGTCAATGGTGTAACCAAAAGACAAATTGGTAGGGTAAGAGTTATCTTTCTCAATAGGAACGGGGACCCAATTATTTCCCATTACTTCAATGCAATTTTATCCAAATTGACGGGCAGATTTCTTATTTTAACTATATAAGACTATAAAATTTCAGTTACTTTCTCATACTAGTAGCCCCTTCATGGTTTCTGGGAAAATTCTTGGAGGGTCATGACTGGCATTTAAGAGAGCAATACTGTTTTGAGTATTACTAGGGTCATTTATTAACTTCCTGGTTAAAATCTAAATTTAAATTTGGACCATTTACTCAGATAATCATCCACCCTATACATTTCAGAATCACTTAAAATTTAGCAGAATTTGAAAGTTTAATGAGTACCCTTTAGATATACTACAATTTTAAGCATCTTTACATAGTTTTCATCTCGATACAATATCCCATTTAAAAGATGGTAGATTTATTAAGGACTTCATTCGTGGGTACCGGACTGGTATCCTGTAACTGGGATCCTATTCTATCAGAACAGATAATCATCTCAAAAGATGAAAATCATGTTATTTGCTGAAAGAAACCATTTTCTGCAATAAAATCAATTTTCTTTGGTCTAAGTGTTTGTTTTGTGCATTTCATAGCCAGAAACAAGAGGCCACCCCTTCACACAAAAAGAGCACATTTTCAGTCAAAATTCCACTTTGACAAAAGACAGCTCAAAATAATTTATCTTCAAGCCATGCCTCTTTTCAGCTTTATGAGAACTTTTTGATGAAGGATATGTTATACAAAATCATTTTCTTTGTATTATAAGCACCAAAACTTAAATTTTAGCTTCAGAGATATGCAAATATATGTAAATGAGACATCTTTGATGTATTGTATACAGTGGCTTAAATTTCCATTTTACTTCAACTTCAACCCCAAAAAAGATACTCAGGCAAAGATATGTGAAGAATACTAGTAAAATGCATACATGATCAGTAGCAGAATTCAATTGACATGTAAACCTTCAGAAAGAGTGCATTGGACTATGCTATAATATGACAAAATTTTGATGCGTTGTTGTAAAACAACAAATATGCTATAGTTTGTCATTTCTTTGCAAAATTTAAATATATTATGAATGAAAGAGGCAGATCAGCAAGTCTTGCAACACACAAGCCTATTTTCATAATTAAAAATTGAACATGCTCTCTAAATATTGACTATTTAGATGAAAATTGTCAAAATTTAGCTAATTTTTCATTGACCGCCTCATATAAAATTGCACATTACAGACAAAGTATGACTTTTAAATACAAAACTAGGACTGTCTGACCCTAACTACATATAAAGCTTACTACAGAATTGATCAGTTTTATTTATGGCTATATTTCTTTGTCCAAAATTGCCATTTTGCATCATTTTGTTGATCGGTATTAAATTACACACACTTTATACAGTTAAAATGATAATAAATGAAGTGTAAACTGTACTTTTAATAAAAAATGGAATAAAACTGCACAATCTAACACTGCCTATCATCTGAAGCATCTTTGCAGCCAATATTATGAATTTTTAACTAGATATCAACTCAAACTAAGGAAAATCATGTATTTCTTTAATATAATTACATAATAGCCTGTAACCTGACACCAATCTGATAAATATGAAAAATCTTTATGATCCAATAGTTTGTCAATATCTATCAAATAAACCACAGTTTGAAGATTTTGTGTCTTAATTCCATCAGTTGTACCTTACCCTTGACAGGAACGGGGACCCAATTATTTCCCCATTACTTCAATGCAATTTTATCCAAATTGACGGGCAGATTTCTTATTTTAACTATATAAGACTATAAAATTTCAGTTACTTTCTCATACTAGTAGCCCCTTTCATGGTTTCTAGGAGGATCATGGAGGGTCATAACTGGCATTTAAGAGAGCAATATTGTTTTGAGTATTACTAAGGTCATTTTATTAATTTCCAGGTTAAAATCGAAAATACAATTTGGACCATTTACTCAGACAATCATCCACCCTATACATTTCAGAATCACTTAAAATTTAGCAGAATTTGAAAGTTTAATGAGTACCCTTTAGATATACTACAATTTTAAGCATCTTTACATAGTTTTCACCTCGATACAATATCCCATTTAAAAGATGGTAGATTTATTAAGGGACTTCATTCGTGGGTACCGGACTGGTATCCTGTAACTGGGATCCTATTCTTGCAGCATTTACAATAGTTTCTCCCTTAGCAATGTTACCTGTAAGCATGTTATGCAAAAGAAAACAAACATTTATGTTGAAAATTTAGTCAAAAATATTAAAAGTAAATACAAGCTATATCGTAATTGAAAATAGTGTCCATGGTGTACCCTTATGAAAATCTTTTTTTTTAAATTCCTGAACTTTGAATTATGAAATATATTGATTGTAGAAACATGCACCAGGAACACCATATAAAATGGGGAATGGAGCCCTTATTTTGTAACTAAATCTTAAAATACACCTGAAAATCAATGGTGTTACTGTCAATGGTGAGACCATTTTAATAAAATAACACCATTGACCAGCTTAGTAACACCACTGAATATATTATGACAATCAGCATTTTTGGTGTTTCTTTCAAGTTTAACAAACGAAACATCATATTATTTATAACAAACAATACTTATTTAACAATGTTTTAACAATATCATGTATTACATATACAAAGTTTTCAAAAACTGGTGTATGCTGGTAACACCAATGACACTATTTAGTAACACTACTGACATTTTTAGTTATTGATATTATGTTATATAATTTGAGATTTTAAGCCTAAAATTATTTTTCTTCTTTTCTTTTGCTCAGTGTTCTCTGTTTTGTGTTCAATACTTAATAAAAGTAAAATTTGAAATGTGTTGTCAATGGTGATACTTTTGTGTCATTGGAGTTACTGAAGAGTCAGTGGTGTTACTATATAAAATGCGATACTTTTTTTTTATTCGTAAATGAAAGTGTTTTTAGGTTGTATACGAAGAATTAAGCATATTCTTATCATTTCATCTTATACATTATACATATATTCAATTTAAGTGTATTTTTAGTATTTACAACAGCCATAATTAGGACAGCCAACTTTTTACGACAATGTATTCTGAAATTTATGTTTAAAAAGAATGTATAGCTAGAGGAATAATGTCAATAAGTAGTAATTTAAATCTTTACAACAATTTGGAACAGTTGTTTGAAGTTTAACAATAATATTTAGTACCTAAATGCATGTTTTAAATTGGTAACACCATTGACACGATTCTATCAAAGGATGACCTAAAATTGTTAAAATTGAAGGAACCCTTCATTTTCCCATTGCATATTTCTGAAAATAGTTGCTACCATACTATAGAATAGAGGACACATTTAAATGTTTTAAACAATGATATCGTTTTTCCAAATATCACTTCATCGAAATTTGCATGTTTTTATATAATGACCCATATGCACGTTTTATTTACATTTATTACGAATCTATAACGTATAATCGACACATAATATTTCATTCAGTGATTGTTGATCGCAAGCTCATTAACTTTCGAGTTTGTTGCCGAAGTTTACCGGATCTTGACATTGATAAACAATCAATACAGAAGCACGTGGAACATGCAAAAACATAAGTGAATTGAAAGAGCGATGTTAATTTTTTTTTTTTTTTTCTATGCGTTCCCATGTGTTTGATAAACTTTTCAATAACTGTTGTTAAATGATTTTGTTTATTTCATTTGTTCTTTAAGAATCAATTGTTACTATTTACCTTCCAGTGCACGTTTGTTTACATTCTGTCATCACGGTTTTTCCTCGCACTTGCGCTGTGCAGTGGCCGGAGTTCTAACGAGGTGTCTCGTAGTTAAGGTCGGTCACTGCATACGGAAAAATATCGACGAATTAGTATACGGGAAGACAATAATTCAATAGCAGAACATTTCTGAAGATTTTGATAAGATAATGGACTATCTTTCACAAGAAAGTCCATGTACACATGTTTTATAATACAACTTAACCATTCAAGTACATAAAACATATCCAACTTTTTTTTTAATTTGAAGTTTCATATGACGTTAATGTCATAGGATCCTTCAAATTGAACAAAAAAGATGAATATGTTTTATTTACTTGAAGGGCCAAGTTTTACTATAAAACACGTTAACATAGACTTTCTTTTAAAAGATAATCGTTTGTTTTATCCAAATCTTCAGAAATGTACTGCTATTGAATTATTGTCTTTCCGTACTCTAATTAGCATCCAAAGTTTTCGATCAACAATCACCGAATGAAGATGACACTAAGTCTTATTGATCCGTAATAAATCTAATAAAACGTGCACATAGGACTTGGTGTAGTTTATGTGCAGGCATTGGTTAATAATTTCCTTAGCCTTATAAACACTAGAAACTCGTTCCATATGAATTTACAAGATACACTTAAATTTCAAATTTCATTGTAAAAACTAAAGTTCAATTTGTTCTACATTCGACATTTCCGGCTGTCAACTTCTCAAATATAAATATGGGTTAATCTATATGTTATATTCAAATTGTACTAAAACAACTATTATATTGTGCGAAAATTCGAATGATTATGTTTACTTAAACCAATAGCCAATCGTGATGATTCTATCCAAGAGTAATCTCTATGCTGAACATTTATTCCTCAAAATCAATATTTATATAATTCAATTTGTATTTCTTACTTCTATAATTAACCATTATTTGCTACTTTAATCTCATACATTCAATACCATTTTATCTTTACGAGTGTTGGTTGCTTCTATTAACGTCCAGTTGCAAAAGAGAGGCGAAGGATACCAAAGGGAAATTCTTGAAAACTCATTAGTAAAAAATAAACAGACAACGCCATGGTTAAACTGAAAAGTACAAAAAGAACAAACAACAGTACACAAAACACAACATAGAAAACCAAAGACTGAGCAACACGAACCCCACCAAAAACTGGTGCAAATATTTTTTTTCAACAGAAGAAGTGGTTAGTCATATATTATAAATATCAGAATAAATAAACAAATATTTATGAATAAAAGGACACACGGGCAGGACAACCTAAGACAGCAACCCATCTACATAAATAACTAAAATTCATCTAGAGGGCAACAAAATGCGTTTCTTAAATCGACAGGTATCGATACAATATGTCAAGCTCAAAACTGTCCCGAGTCTAAAAAGGTTGATGAATAAATTAAACAAAAACAATTAAAGATCATCCATCAAAAATATTCGATAGAACTCACGATATTGCTTTTTGATTTTGAAATGGTTCTAAGAGGAAGAGCCCGGTATTATTAACAGTACTACAGTATTTCGGAATTTCGTAAGTCAGAGATTTTGAATTGCCGATATATATTATCTATTACATATATAGCATAGTGATTTATTATTGAATTGGCGTATTGGTAAGTAACTGGGATCAGTTTGGTTGGACAGTGCGAAGCAGAGATCTGGTCAGGATCCCATGCTACGTACATGTAGTTATAAGTAGTTTTGACACTAATAAAAGTCATTAAAATATACCATTAACATTTTTACAGTCAGTTATATTAGGAATAATGATCCAAACATACAGTAAATTACACGTATACTAATATTAAATTTTAATCAGGTTGGAAAGTGTTGCCTTTTCCAGTTCCTTTCCAAGTCGTTTTTTTTTTGGGGGGACTTTTCAATCTTAATGCCCTTGTTGATAGGGTGTCGTGCTTTCAGTTTTTCATGCCCCATCTACGATAGTAGAGGGGCATTACGCGTTTCGGTCTGTGCGTCCGTTCGTTCGTTCGTCCGTTCGTCCGTATATCCCGCTTCAGGTTAAAATTTTTGGTCAAGGTAGTTTTTGATGAAGAAGTCCAATCACCTTGAAACTTAGTACACATGTTCCCTATGATATGATCTTTCTAATTCTAATGCCAAATTAGAGTTTTGACCCCAATTTCACGGTCCACTGAACATAGAAAATGATAGTGCGAGTGGGGCATCCGTGTCCTATGGACACATTCTTGTTAACGTTATATTTAGCCTCTAACCTGTGAATATTACTATAAACGTTTAACCGTAAACATTTTGATTTGGTTGATCGTGATTAGGTTGGTGTCCTGGCTTGAACAACCTCTAACATGGTCAGTAATCTGGTTTCTTCTTATTGATTTGACTCGATATGATGAAGGCAAAACGATGGTTGTCAGCGAACAGGGATGATCTAAACATTCCCGTTTGAATGGTTTTACACAGTCATTTTTGGGGCCCTTTATATCTTGCTGTTCGATGTGGATGCAGGTTATATATCACTGAGACAGCAAGCAAACAACAAAATAACGGAAAGCCATTTAAAAGACAACATTTAGGTATATACACAATATGTCAAGCCCGAAATAACTTTTTTACCAATCTTATTAAAATTCAGATTTATCGTGATTCGCTTACTTTTATGAGCATTACGAAATCAGACATCTGCATTGTATATAGATTGGTATTCCCTATAGAAAAATTTGTAGTCCCAATTATGCTATTACAATAAAGGGGGAGAATATTATATGAAGACAATTGCACTTATTGTTGCTTGTTTGAACGTCTATATTTAGAACCAGTTGGCAAATTAAAAGATATATATGTTAAGTCATAGTCACTATATATATGGTGTTACTTGAAAGATTTGATATTTCAGATTATTCAAAAAGCATTTTGACAAACTTATTCATGTCATAAATATGTACGAAATATAATAATCAGTCTTTCATTCTCTCCAGATTGTGTTCAACTTGGTAATTTATTACAAAGCTTTTTTTTTAATGTATTCTTAATTTAATAAGCATTTTGCAGCCAAACGAAGACGACGGTCAGTGCCGGACAATAATATATGTGACTGGGCAGAGTACCATACTTACAAACCAGGGACAGTCTATACTAACAGTTACTAGTATAGAAAGTCCCTGTTACAAGCCAGGCAAATACCATGGGCAAATATATGACTGTGAACCTGACAGTACTGGAACTTAATATTACATGTATATCAAGTCCCAGCACAGTTTGCACACCGGTGTGTGTCAGTCTTATAATATAAAACTGCGTAGGTTCATTTCGTTTGAATTCAACGTTTTTTTTCGGATATTTTATTTACTATCAATGCTGATACACGAACGTTCAGCATTGATGAGGCCCCTCATGGGTGTGTCCAAGTAATCACATTATCACAAATTTTTTGTCAATATAATCACACAATCATTAATTATTTTTTTAAACCAGATAATCTAATAAACAAAAATACAGTCCTAGATTATCAAATAATCAAATAATCATGAAATATTTGGTCTGGTAATCAAATAATCATGAAATATTTGGTCTGGTAATCAAATAATCACTATAAAAACGGCCAAGAAATCACATAATCAAAAAATCCATGAGGAGGTTGTGTTGTGCTGTTACACTATTCACACATGGTAGGGTTAGGGTTTAGCGCTCACAGACATGTTTAACTCCGCCACGTGCACATTCTTTATGTGCCTGTCCCAAGTCAGGAGCCTGTAATTCAATGGTTGTCGTTGTTTCATGAGGGTCATATTTGTTTTTCGTAAGTTGTTTAGTTATTAGTTACGGGTACCTATAATTGCTTACATCCACTGCATTAAAACTCTGGTGGATAGTTGTCTCATTGGCAATCACACCACATCTAACTTTATTTCGATTTATATGTGGTGTTTTGTATACTGTAACATTGTTTATCTTTTCAGTAAAATGTATAAATTTTTGAGTCTGTACAATCTTATATCAGAATTACACAACGATTCAAAACATGCAATTAAAACCTGTTACATATTCTAACAACGGACTCAGACTTTTTTAAACTGAGTTTTACTATGCGTATTGATGTGTGTTTGTTTATTCTACATTGGCTTGAGGTATAAGGGGAGGGTTGAGATCTCACAAAACATGTTTAACCCCGCCGTTTTTTTTTAGCCTGTTCTAAATCAGGAACCTCTGGCCTTTGTTAGTCTTGTATTTTTTTTTTAAATTTTGGTTCATTTATATGTTTCGGAGTTTAGTCTGGCGTCCATTTTCACTGAACTAGTACACATTTTTGTTCAGGGGCCAGCTGAAGCCCGCCTCCGGGTGCAGGTTTTTGTCGCCGTGTTGAAGGCCAATTGGTGACCTTGGGCTGTGTTCTGCTCTTTGGTCGGGTTGTTGTCTCATTGACACATTCCCCGTTTCTATTCTTAATTTTAATTAAAATTATGAATTCTTAATTTCTCTCATTCCATTCCAGACCAGTCTTATCATATTACATGTATATTGTATTTCCCCCTTTTTTTGTATAACATGCATTCCTATAGGTTATCGTCAATATCAAATGTTTTTTTTTTCTGTGTTTATATTTATATAGGAAGATGACGTCACTAATGTTGTTATTACTTTTGTCCAATCCCTTTTGCTACTTTTGCAGATAAGATATGTTTAAACTAAATACATTAAACTATGGCTTTCTTTATAGTATTATATTGGTTTTTCTCATTGTTTAATGCACTATTAATAAGAGGTATATTCGGTTATTGTCCCATTGGCTATCGTACCACATTATTTTCATATCAATAATAACTAGGGATGTCAACGAGTACTCGAGTACTCGAGTATCGCTCGGTAGTACCGAGTATCGAATACTAAAATAATACTCGACTAATCGGTTTCTGTTAGAATGTTGTTGCATTCTTAAAGAAAAAATATTATTAAGAGCGCCTCCCGGGAAATTATTATTAATCAAAATTTAAAAAAAAACCGCTTCGAATGTTTGCGTTTAATTGTCATTTAAAATTCCCTCGAACAGATGTAGAATATGAACAAGAACACCTTTCCAAGGCTTACACTTTTAGCTTATCGTCTCTTAGTCATTCCAACACCTCTTTACCGTCAGAGCAAATATTTTCATCAGCAGGACTGTTAATTACGTAACAAAGTTGAGAAATCGACTCGTCCCAGAAAAAGTTGAAAAGATAATATTTCCAAATAAGAACAAATTCGTTGCACCCTGTGTCGACCCTTAGAGAATTGTTAAAGGTATCAGTAAGTTCTAATCATCACCCTTTGTTGATCATTAAAGGTGGGTTTTTTTTAAGAATTACAAATACTGTTGTTTGAGTAAACATTGTTCTATAGATGTTTATTAATTAATTGATTAGATTATTGCCAGTTTACATAATTAGTGCATGTAGTAAATGAGCTATTAGTTTAAAGAATTTCTAATAGAGTATTTTATATGATTTTTAATAACATTTTATATTTAACAGTATTTTTGAAAGCGATTTCTAAATTAAATCAATTAGATTTTTAACCCTAGAAATATTTTACAAATTAACATGCAGTTTATTGTATATATGTACATGTATGTTTTTATAGTGTCTCATAAGTCAACTGTTTGGCTGGGCATTGATTGCATTCTAAAGATATAATTGTATATTTGTCTAAATGTACTGTATCAATTAATGTGTGACAATCAAATAAAATAGATTTTATTATTATTTATTATCAATTATGGTATATAATTCCAGGGACTATTATCTAGTCCTAGGTAATTATGTTGAGGGTTTTACGTCCATAAGACAACGACCCACAATACATAAAATGGGAATAATTTTGTGTTTCCATTTTGTAGATGTTGATCCGAGCGAGTACTTTGCATATATCTTTATTCTCATAACCATTGCAGATACATAGGTACAGAGAGAGTGCAAAATATGTACATGAATATGCATCTATTTACAAAACATATAAATATATAATACAGTGGTTTCAAAAATAATATATATTTTAGCCAGGAGGACCCACATGTTTATTTACACACTTTATGAACTTGCATAATCTTTTTAGTTCTGAATTTTTGTTTAATTTGCTCATCAATTTTCTGAACTTTGGTGTATTAACACGAGCCAAATAGTATTTTTCAAGGTATAATTTTCTACTGTCGTTAAAAAATGGACATTCAAGCAGATAATGAAATTCGTCTCCAATGCTACCAATATTACAAAGATGACATTTTCTATCATTTCTATTAAAGTTATCGAGTATCGCTCGATAAATCTAACGAGTACTCGATTAGTAAATCTTCAACGAGTTGACATCCCTAATAATAACATTTGCAAAAGCTATTTTTTTTATTATCTATAATTATTGTTAGCATTTTAAGGGGAGTTTGTTCAGTCATCTGCTGTTGCATATCCGAAATTTGATTGTTTAATAGACAATTTTATATATATTTTTCGTCTGTTGTGTAGCTAATGAACAAAAGTATCCATGTACATCACAGGCACATGTTTCTATCATTAAGAAGGTCGACTATCAATATTTCTGACTTTTTTTTTGCTTCTTCATAAATATACCTGTGCGTATTGCTGTGTGTTTGTTTATTCTACATTGGCTAGCGGTATAGGGGGAGGGTAGAGATCTCACAAAACATGTTTAACCCCGCCGCATTTTTGCGCCTGTCCCAAGTCAGGAGCCTTTGTTAGTCTTGTATGTGTTTTTAATTTAAGTTCATTTATATGTTTTGGAGTTTAGTATGACGTCCATTTTCACTGAACTAGTACACATTTTTATTTAGGGGCCAGCTGAAGCCCGCCTCCGGGTGCGGGATTTTCTCGCTGTGTTGAAGACCCATTGGTGGCCTTCGGCTGTCTTCTGCTCTTTGGTCGGGTTGTTGTCTCTTTGACATATTCCCCATTTCCATTCTCAATTTTACTTTATACCCCTTTCCATATCTTTTTAATGGAGTGCTGCTACTATTTTTACTAACAGCTACAGATTTCGATAGTTTCAAATGCCCTCGTGGATAAAAACATGAAAAAACTTTATAAAAATTTTAACCGGAGTTATTATAGTTGGACAAACAAGCATTCCTTGTCAAAACACGGCCGTGACAGAAGACACCTTTAAGTAGCGTCAACAGTAAACATTTGGTACACAATTTAATTAGCTCATTTTTTTGTTCATATATCATAAAAATGATTTGGGTCCAGATATTTCTGATTGTTACGTTAAAATAACTTGTTATACATATACATTGCAAGTACATAGCACGCTAAGTGTCTTTTTTTTTTTGTAGAGTTACAGAAGTCAGTAAATTTAGGACGGTAGATCATAAATGACACGTGTGAAAACTACAAACATTTCAGTATGGTCTTCATTTACGCGATATCTATGTATTGTTTGGTAGAATAATGAAAAGTTCATTCAAATAGCATACATTTGACTTATACCATCTTTCATCTATGTATTGTTTGGTAGAAAAATGAAAAGTTCATTCAAAGAGCATACATTTGACTTATACCATCTTTCATCTTCATGTTTGCATCACATATGCCTTGCGCATTTAAGGCATGAAAGTTTATCCTACAAACAAAAGTCTGTTCATCCTCTAGATATCAAGGTGCAGTCAACACAATCAATTACATTCAGCATCACGTACATTCTGTAAAAATCTTCTATAATTAATCGTAAAAAAGTAACTACAGTGAGATTTAATTTTTTAACGTATCTGCATCCATACCATCCGAAATGAAAATAAAAAAAACATAGAACATTCAAAACTAAGAAATATATAGAAAAGTGGTGGTGAGAAAGAAAATGAGGGTTATATAGACGAAACAGGGGTCTGGCGTAACAAATCATAATCTTGGTATCTTTGATGATTTTTTACCCAAGTTGTGGTTGAATTCAGCAGATAATACTGTTTAAGGATCTGAAACCAGTATATTGTTCTTTAAACGATCGAAGACATGAAAACAGAACAGGCAGGTACAAATGTAGCCAGAACCTTTCAGATGAGGGTCTGGATGAAGTAAAATATTCAAAACCAAATCTAGGCTCAACTAGTACTTATTGGTTCAAAGTTGTGCATCCATCAACTTCTCCCTGTACATCACTTTGCTACGGGTATACAACACGATTTATGTTAGGTTTTTCCTACATACATATACATATATAAATGACTTTGTGTAAAAAGAAATTGGGGAACTTAAAATCTATTATATAGTCCATTTCTTTTGTATGTTGATTTTGTTCGATGAAATATATTGTCCAATTTAACTTTTTGTCCAATTCCTTGTCCACAAAAAAATAAGATATTGAGAAAATAACGTTACTTCAGCCATTAATCACAAAAATACGACGTCAACTACAAGAGTACTACTACTTGTTCCAAATTTCTAGAATACGACTCTTTTAATTAAGATCATTATGGTATTTTAGATTTTTTCATAGATTTTTGTTTTAGCTACAGGTGTAATTTTCAAAAAAAACATTAGCCCATTATTTTGACTCAAAAGAATAATTAAACGAAAATCATACATGTCTTGCCAAGTTACATTGTGTTGCATTTTTGTTTTGTTTCAGCCATTAATCCAGGAAATGAACAAAAGACTTTTGCTCAAAGACTGCAGGCATTATCTTTAGCTGGAAGTAAGAATCGTAACACGTGACTATAGTGAGATGTAATGTTTTGAGATGTTTGCATGCATACTATCCAAAACGAAAATTAAATAAAAAGCAAGTTTAAAAATAAGAAATACTATATATAGAAAAGTGATGCAAAAGATTTTGGAATTTTACACAGTTAAAATACTGAAGATGTAACTTGTATAAATTAAGGGGAAAATCTAGTATACGCAACACAGAAAGCTTGGTTGATTCTCTCTAAGATTAATAGCACTATGGAACACCGTTTGTTTATTATATAATAATTATTTTGACTTTAAACAGTTGCTCCAAGCTGTTCCGAAGTTTTTCATGTGTTCCAACTCCTTAGTCATAAATGCTCCAATGTCAAACACATCAATTACACGCATCAACGGAAAGTTTGTCGCAAGTATGTTAGTTGAAAATTTAATTTAAAGCAGAAGTAGATCACATCAACCTTCGCGTCAAGTTGGTTAGCTGCATTCGCCGAATTTGTGAGTGTACAAATAGAATTTTTTTTTTAAATACCACTAGAGAGGGATAAGAAGTGATCATAATTAAACAAAAGATACCGAGAGAGCAATGAAAAGTCATCAGTTCAATAAAAACAGACAACACCATGATAAAAATCGACAAAAAGATAACAGTAAATAACACTACACAGAACTAAACAAATCATCAAAAGAGAGAAACAGGCAAAGCAGCAGATATCACATATACATGTAGACTTACTATATATAATAACTAAAGTAGAGAGCACGCTTTCAGAAAGGTAGCATTTGTTTTTCTTAGAAACTAGAAAGAAAATAAGGAGACAGTACAAAATCTTATGTGATTTCCAACAGTGTAAAAAAGAAAATTTCTTTTAGTTTCGGATTGTTACTGACTTCGCCGATTCTTTTTTTTTTCAAAATTTACTCTAGCATGCGAAGACTAAAATGATTTGATTCGAATATATACATTTGTTTTGTTGTATTTACAGTCTCACAGCCAGCACATCTGCCAAAAGAAGTTAGCAACAAATTGAAATCAGTATCGTTATTGCCAAGTAAGAATCATTAAAACATTGTTTGAGTGCGTTGACATGTTTCAGTTGGCTAGCACATAAAAAATAAACATAAAATATTCAGTCAATATCAGAAAAATATCATTGATCTAAACATTGTTTTTGTAGCTATAAATGGCTATACACATAGATGAAAATAGTGACGTGCCATGAAATTGACATTCCACTGAAAATAACTAATAATAATGTTACTATATTTGGTAAATAAAGTCATAAGGAAGTGTTCTAGCTGAAGTATAAAAAAAAACTCATCTCAGATACCAGGCTTATAATTTTGTACGCCAGACGAGTAATTCGTCTACAAACAACTCATCAGTGGCACTCGAATAAAAAATTTAATAGGCAAAATACTAGAAAAGTACAAAGTTGAAGAGCTTTGAGGGCCAAAAATTGCGAAAGGTTTTGCCAAATAAAGCACTATAGATGTTAATAAATAAAGTTAGATAGAAGTGCACAACACTATGGTAATGTTTTTAGCATTAAACAAATTGTTTGTGATACAGTGGGAGGTTTCGGTTCTAATGGAACTCGTCATTAGAGAAGGTATTACTTGATTTATTTTACTTGGCTGGGTGGGGTTTAACCGGTTCGCTTATTATAGACCAGTCCATCTATAGATAGGTGTTTTGGGATAAACTCATCAATGAAGTGTCCAGTTATGGTCATTGATCCGATTAAAATATGTAATCACGATATGTGTATTTGCAAAGTAAATAGTGAGACACAGCCGTCGATTTTCTTGTAAAACGGAGTTTAAAAACATGTTAAAATTGTCATATTTTGGAAATTATGGATATGAAAGTATAACTATGACGACGGCAGTTGCAAAATATGCGTATGTCGTTATTCTATAACGTTTTGATCTTGAATATAGTAACTGTTATAGTTTTTTATTATTTCTAAAGTATAGTGCCACTGCTGTAGTATTAACACTTTTAATTGTAGCTTGCTAGTATGTTTTCTTCTTCTTTTTTTGGAAGGATTGGCGCCTTTAAACTGGTTTAACTCCGCCACATTCTGCATGTGTCCGTCCTAAGTCAGGAGCCTGTAATTCAGTTGTTGTTGTTTGCTGCAGTATATCATATTTGTATTTCGTTCATTGTTTTTTACATAAATCAGGTCGTTAGTATTCTAGTTTGAAATGTTTTACATTTGTCATTCGGGGCCTTTTATATATGACTATGCGGTATAGGTTTTGCTCATTATTGAAAGCCGTACGGTGATCTATAGTTGTTAACTTCTATGACCTTTGGTCTCATGTGGAGAGTTGTCTCATTGGCAATTATACCACATCTTCTTATTTTTATAGTTCAGCGAAATGGACACCACACTAAACTCCAAAATATATAAATGAGCCAAAATTAAAAAAACAAACAAGACTAATAAAGGCTAGAGGTTATTGGGACGGGCGCAAAAATGCTGCGGGGTTTAACTTGTTTTGTGAGATCTCAACCCTTCCGCCTTTCCCTGTAGCCAATGTGGAATAAACAAACACACAGCAATACGCACAGTAAACTCAGTTTAAAAGAAAGAAGTCCGAATCTGATGTTAGAATAGGTAACAGAATAAATTAAGCAAAATGACAATGATCAACATAAATTAACAAAGGACTACTAGCAGTTACTGACATGCCAGCTCCTGTTCTCAATTAAAAAAACTGATCGAAAGATTATGTCTTCATCATATGAAAATCAAGAGCAATCCCTCACGTTAGGGGTTGAGTATCATGCCAGCATAAATTATACGAGAAGAGCATAACCCGTGTCATGCCAACAACTGGTTTTCAAATAAATGTGTTTATTTCTGATGCAAAGACCCTATGATTGAATCAATAGTAAGTCCCAAAAATGTCATCTTTAATGACTTGGCAACAGTATCGTAACTACTGAATAAGTTTGTCTAAAAGTTTGGTTATCTTTTGAGGTGAATGGCGACAACCTGTATGAACAGCGGCAACACTCACAATATTCATGATTGTGAATAATAGTTTTTATTGTTGCATCAAAATTGCAATTTCATTATCATGATCATAATTAAACGCATCCAAACTGAAAAACAATACTTGTAAAAAAGCAAAACAAATAAATGTATTTTATACAGTCATGATGATGATTCGTATTCGTGTATTCTATTATAATATAAAAATGCAACTTTCAGGCAGAAATGAACACAAGAGTGCCATTGTGTTTGATAGAAAAACAATGTACACACGAGGAACCCCTGCAGGATGGCAGAAGGGTAGGACTTATTTACTTTAAAAGAAATTTAAACACAGTTTACTTCTAAAGATAGTGAATTTTAGCGTTTCTTTTTTTTACAAATTCCCAAATGATACAAAAAAATGTATTTTCATTAGAAATATTATTACAATTACTTCACTTTTTCACACGTATCTTAATTTAACCTTTAAGAATACACGAAAGCAAGCAATGAACGATAAAGAATTTTGGTCTATAATTCTTTAAAAATTGTTCATTCCCTTTTATGAGAATATACATTTTATATCGTCAAATTTTATGTAATTATAATTACTATTTCTACTTACAAAACATGAGCAACAACAATAACATCTAGTTTTGATGCATTAACGCTATGCCTACATGTAAAAGTCTTAGCACACAACAATGCTATTCTGTCAATTAGTGATTGATTAAAAGAATAAGAAAATTCAAAGGGTGAATTCAATATCTTGAATTTTTTAATTGCATTTTTAAATTAGCCAAACAGACCGGATTTGAACGACAGAATGCTATTGAAAGACTGGAATCTTCATCCTTATCTAGAAGTAAGAATCTTAAAAAATGTCTTTAAGTTAAGCTTTAACTGGCGTTTCAGCAACCACATCAATCGAAATCAAAAGGATAAAGGATTTTTGATTTAGGATAAACATAGGAACAACTAGTATATTAGACAATATAATTTAGTTTAAAAATCCAAGTAATTATGAAAACATATCAATGATACATTTGAAAATATTTTGCTCTGTAACACAGTCTCTATTAGTGGAGTGCATTTAACCATAAAATTAAATTTCTAATGCATCCACCTAACACACGGCTAAATTATATATCATTTCAAAGCTCAACATCTGTACTTTCTGTTTTGCCCGGTCGTAAAAAATACTCTTAAAAAAGTCCAATAGACAAACAACAGTCCACAAAACACAGCACCGAAATGTAAAAACGAACTAAAATCCTGAAAGATCTTGTGTGGTCAGGAAGGATAGTCAACCTTTCATATATTTAATAACACAATTACTAATAATGTCGTTACATTTACAATTACCTGCATTTGTGTTTGAAAAGCTGATGATGAAAACACTCAAAACAGCATTTATTCGAATATTGAATCTATTCATTCGAATATATAACGAGATTAAACATATCTAACATGGGTAACACTTGTTTTAATAGAAAAAAAATCAGCAGCATTATTTCTAGTTCGTTTATATCACGCAAACGACAACCAAGTGTTTCCAAACGCTGATTAATTATTTCAATGTTGCCACCGATTTAGTTGCAAAGTCATATTTGTATTTAAACATGACTTCAAAAGGTAAATAAGTTCGACTTCGAAAAAAATATTATTTTTTTTTACTGAAATTTGCTCGTACATTACTTTTCGAACTTTAAATACCCTTTCTTTTATTATGGAAAGTTATTGTCCTCCCCGATATTGACAATTAGCGATGTGGTATTTTAACACAGAAAAGCAAAATGGTCGCTATTCGCAGATGGCAGTTTTTGGGCAACTGCAACCACTTCAATAATAGGCTGTTCCTAGAATAATATTTATTAATTATGTCTTGAAACTATGAAACAAACATTCCTTGACCTAAAAACCATACATTGATTTGATTTTTGAGCATACACATATCGATCGTTTAAGATGTATTTTGCTTTTAGAGCATTTTTCTCATTTTTGTTGATTTTGTTAAGAATTGCAATTTTTGGTAAAAATTCCGTAACTTACCTCTGAATTTTTGTTCATATGATCTATCGGAAAATTGTATCATACAAGAACCAGAAAAAGGCATTTTGTTTGATTAACGCAAAAAATTGGAATGTTTATTCTTGACCTTTGACCTTGATTTAACGGAAATTGCGCTGTACGATTTGTTTACGACCGAGCAAAACAGAAAGTATGAATAATAAGCTTTCGAATGATATATATACAGATGTTAGTTAGGTGGGTACATTAAAGTCCTTAACTAAGAGGCTTTTTGAAAAAAAATGTCACTCGCCTATATTGACAACACCTGCCAAAATCTTTAAGTTTACTCCACACAAAAAGCATTTTCTTTTCAAGAAATTGATAACACACGCACACACACAATTATAATTAACAGTATGTGAATTTTTAAAGACAAATACGCATACGATTACATTGCGAGTTGATGACAGCTTCAAATAAAAAAATGATACGAATATGTAATATGCTTTGTTGCTTTATTTTTAGTCTCGCAGCCAGCACATGGATCAAAAACGTTAGCAAAAGACTTGAATCAGTACTGTTAAATCCAAGTAAGAATCATGCAATATTGCTCCGAGTGAGTTAATATTTTTCAGATGTCTACATATTAAAGATAAAGCATTGTAGATTTCGAAAAATATATAGTTAAAACAATGATGCACACACACCATCATCAGTGTAACATGCAGAAATAAACAAATTGTAGATCTTGGCAATGATACATTGGAAAGTTTGATATCTTGATTTTTGTTCGTAATTATTAACTTCTCTGAATGCCAATGGCGCTATTTTTATTTTGTTTTGAAAAAAGACACCTCTAATTTGTCTTGAATTTTAGTTATGCATGTATTCTAATGTCACTTCTCCAGTATAAAGTTTCTCCTTAAGTATCAATTTTTACCTCGCTTTTGTTTTCTGTATTACACAATTTGATTACTTGTGCCGCCATTTGCAACTATGATTAAAACTAGCATATGCGATATTATATATATATATATAGATTTTGGTCAGTGTTGAAGATCGTACCGTGCCTTAAGTTGCTTACATCTACGTCATTTGGTCTTTAGCTGTTAGTTGTCTCATTGGCAGTTTATCATATCTTCTTATTTATATATATATATATATATGCGTTTACAATTATTTGTTCAAGGAAAAATGGAGCAATACCCTGATTATAAACTAGTAGCAGCATTGGATTTTGGAACAGCATATTCAGGTTATGCCTTTTCAATGAGAGGCAATTTCAAAACCAACCCTTTGAAGATCCATGTAAATCAAGCTTGGAATGCAGGCGATAGACAGTTGCTTTCATTGAAAACACCCACAGCCTTGTTGTTAAATGCTGATAAGCAATTTCAAGCGTTTGGATACGAAGCAGAAAATACATACTCAGACCTTGCCATGGATGATAAGCACTTGGGCTATTTTCTTTTCCGTAGATTTAAAATGAATTTACATGATAAGACGGTATTACTTTATCATAACTTGAAAATTTAAGATATTTTGATTTCCAATTAACATACGTCATCTTTGTACATCTTTTCATCTGCAATATGATTACAAAATGGATGTTGATTTAATGTTGTTGGCAAGGCAAACTTATAAAAATGATAATATCAGAAAAAAGTCACTTCCGGTCTCTAACAATAGACGAGTAATGTAAAGTTCTAAATCACCATGAGTACACACAAGTTTTCAACCCTATGAACAAAGTACTCTACATGTCTGTGATCACTAAAAAAGCTGTAAGGACAAACAGAAATATAAGACACTAAGTTATGTATTAACAAAGGCAAACACTAGCGAGGTTTCTGTTTTGAGCAGGCATAATAAATTAGAGTAAAATTAAACTAATACTTTCAGTACTACAGCCTCTGCTTTTTGTCAACGGAAAAACGAAAAAAGCTGTAAAAATAAAATGTATAGCACAAATTTGTTTAGAAAAAGCTTGACAACAATTCAAAACAAATAATGCTAGTCTTTAATTTAAAAAAAATCAATGAAAGTAAAAACCTTGCTAAAATTTAGTTTACTCAACACAAAAGTTCAGAACCCCCATGCAATATTTTTCATTACAAAATTATCTTCCTGTATGAAAATCTACTGCTGCAGACACAGCCTTTCAGTAGCGCTGAAAAGTATATTTACGCCTGCTTATTGCCGACTGATATTAACTCTATAAGAAGAGTTTATGAAGTTGACATTTCAACAGATATCAGCCCGTTGAATAATACAGATTAAGACATTTGATTTTTGTCTCAAAAATGAGACTTATGTTTGCCAAAAAAATTTTCAGCTAAGACTGATTATGTTACGTAGTTTCTTTTAAAACTTTTGTTACCATTAATGCAAAATGATTATTTCTAAAACATTGTGCAAATTTCAAACATAAATTTATGTATCTAGGAAATGTTTTTCTATCTAAGTTAAATGTCACTTGACCAAAACGATCACTTTCTCTGTAACTTTTCCAAACTTCGTAACATTCGTATACTTGTAGTCAAATAGCTTCTTATTTAGAAATCATTAAAACTGAGTGAGGGCTTTATTGTATCCACGTTATCCGTCCGTTAGTCCAACTATTATTTCCATTGCACCTTTTGTAGGTACTGCCGAATGGAATGACTTCATAATTGGTCGGCATGATAGCGATGAGTTGAAACGTGTAAGCAATTTTCGGGTCTGTCAGATACCTACTTCTTGGTTGCCGATACTTTGAGTTTTTCAATTTGTTGAAAGATCTTTAAATTTCATTCACACCTTTCTCAAAAATTACTGATTATAATGACGTTCTTTTTTGTCAGCAGCTTGTCAGTGATTGATGAGGTGTAACGTGTTAGCGCCTTCTGATCTATCGGATACCTACTTCCTGCATGTTTTCCGATACCTCGAATAACGAGTAGGGGCATACTTAGCACGATAGCTGTATGTGTAGCACGATAAGTGTATGCTTAGCACGATAGTGATATGCTTAGCATGACAACACGTTCATTCTTGCTTAAAATACACATTCACACATACAAAATCAATATTATGAAATATTCGTTTTCTTCTAAAGATACAATTATAGTAGAGAATTATTATACTTAAATAAAGATGAACATTAAAAATGGTTTGCTACACACTTTCCTTGCATTTGAATTCTCAAATGAAATGCAATACAATATTACATTTTGCACAGTGATCTCCATGACTTTTAATCTTATTCATACACGCTTATAAATACATTTCTGACGAAATGTTTCTAGATGCTTGATGTTCATAATACTTTCCACACAGTTTAGCATTTATTTTTTCTAAATAATTTCATCCAAAAAAGTTAGATAGAAATGTTTAGTTTTTCAAATTCTTATGTCTAAAACACATGTATACGTACATTCATATATTTCCTTTAATCTTTAATTATAAACAATTCTATTTAAGATATCGATTACATTGCACAGTCTGTAAAATAATTGATTATCATTAAAAAAATTCCTTAGAAAATAGGAAACGATATGATCATAGAAGACATCACAGGAAAACCAATGACAGCTTTAGATGTTTTCACATGTTCAATTAAAGCACTTGTCACGCATTTGATGGCACTTCTAGAAAAGGAAGGTACTGGTGTAAAAATGGAAGAAATACGCTGGGTTCTGACTGTACCTGCCATCTGGACTGATAGTGCTAAGCAGTTCATGAGAAAAGGTGCAGTAAAGGTAATTTTTCAGTTCATTTTCAATTAAATAGATGATAAGAGATGATGAATCTATTTGTAAGTATATATTTGTTTGTTTCTTTGTAATGTTTTGTATTTGTTTTCGTTTTTTCCGTTTGATGCGTATTTCAACAATTGATGCTCGAAGCCAAAGTATGTGAAAGTCCAAACCTAATACAAACGTTGAAGAGCTGATAAAACCAAAGTTAATAAATGTATATCAAATAATACATGCTTCCGCTGCATGAAGAGGTTCTCAACATGGGACAGACACGTGTCTGAAACAAACAAAGTTAATTTAGAATGATGAAATTGGGCTTTCCACTAGCTTTCAATAACTTCGAGTACTCTTAGAACGGTACTTTGAGTCTTTTGTCTTTTGCAAGTTGTTTTGTGCTTAGTGTCGATCTTATGAGTCATGATCAAGAAATTTTAAACTGATTTTTTACAATTTGTTCTTATGTTTTGCCGGTACTCTTCTTCCCTTGCTAAAGGGTTGGAATTGAGTGCTCATTAACATGTTATTGTTCCTGACAAGATTTTGTGAGGTGGACAAATCTAGTCTTAAAATGGTAAAATTGGCTCTTAATGTGCAAAAAAGCAGATAAGTCAATTTTTAACCTCCTGCTTTCGTAATCGTTAAATTTGAAAGTAACAGCTGAATCATATCGAACATGATATTTTCTATTAGATCAAGCTTTTGGGTACACGACAACTCGTACCTCCGCCAACTCGTATTAAGCTTTTTACCATGCGTAGACGTGCGTAAAGTATATTTTAATGTTTCTCTTCAAGATAACAATTTTTTCAAACATTGAAAACGCTTGAGCTGTATAATGTTCCTGAAATTTCTGAAGAATGCGCTATATTAATATTATAAAATTCCTCTGTATTACGAAATGTTTGTGAATAAGTCAAACATTTCATACCTTTTGGTTGATTGATAAAAATACCATGAACTCGTCCAGTGTCTTAACTAGTTAATGTTTTACTGGGTATGTATTTTTCGCTCTTTTTGAAAATCTTTCTAACGTTTGCCTGTCGCCAGTCAGATTGCACTCCCCCTCACAGAAAAGGTGTATTTAAAATTAAAGTGTGGTGCGGTGCAAATGCTGATGCAAGTTGTTTGAGAATACGCGCTGTGATCGCATCTGGCCCTGTAGCATGTCTAAGAACATGTATAATGATCTTACTATGCTAATGCTTGTAATCTCCAGTTCATAAAATTATATAATTGTGCTAAAAGTAAGGTTGCAACTTCTTTAGATAAAGTTAGTGTTACACGATGTTTGCTATTTTTTGGCTTTTATTTTCTTAAACGTTTTCCGATCTTTTGGGTAAGAGTGTACCTTGTAAAGGTTATTCCCGAAACACGCGTTGTTCTGGATATTTTTTTTTTATTATTATCCGGAATATTAATGTAATATATTACCTCTCGAACTAAAACATTCATCCATCATTCTCATTTTCTTGAATAATTGTGGTGATATGCATGATTAAGAAATATTTCATTCCTTATATGGTAGCTGTATAAAAAGCAGCGTCACAGAAAAATAATAGTACAATGTATATCAATTACAAATTAAAAAAAGAAAGAAACGTTACATTAATTTCATGTCATATAATTTACAAGATAACAACAAACAAATATTTCGACCTTTATATAGATATTGATACCATTAAATCCGGGCAACGTCGTTTCCGTATGATTTCATGAG
Organism: Mytilus coruscus; assembly: GCA_017311375.1. Lineage (NCBI taxonomy): Eukaryota > Metazoa > Mollusca > Bivalvia > Mytilida > Mytilidae > Mytilus > Mytilus coruscus. The sequence goes on along the minus strand of JAASAO010000019.1, from coordinate 8,495 downwards.
TCCACACTGTCGCAGGCGATGTCGGACAGTTTGGTCTGAAATTTTGTTGTTGGCTCTTCAGGGTATATGCCTGGCTGTAGCTACTACAGTCACGAAGCGATTGCGCAGGTGCATCAGAAGAATTTGCCGGTCCTGACGTAACGTCGTCGCTCGAGGTTTTCCGGAACGCAGATGGTGTGCCGGTGTCCTTCAGACGAACCACAAGTCTATAAATTGTCATTCTGAAGGAATGAAATTGGTTTGCAACTGCAGTTTGTGACATTCCTGCTTGCAACACCTAAATTGATTGTCTCCTCTCATCTTGACAAAGACGGGGCGTTGACTTACGTGTAAATTTCATCGTTTTCAAATTCACCTTGGTTTAAACGACACAATTTGTGACCTTCATAACAATTCAAACACACCGGGATGAAGCTAAATTTAGAAATTAGTTTTAAAAAAAGTCAATATCGGAAACCGACATTACAACATTCCAGAACATATTCAAACGACTAAAATCACTAAGAGTACAATATAACTTTTAAATGTTTAGACACGAGATAATGCGCGAAGTTTTCGAAAATTAATAAAAACTGATGTAACGTTTCTATTTTTTGCTAGTATATTTAGTTATGTAAGAAGTAATGTATTGCTGGTGATATTTTTATTAGATATTTTGATAATACACATGTATAGAGTAAATTACTTATCTCTTTTATGCTTTTATGATTTTTATTAGATATTTCGATAATATAGAGTAAATTACTTATCTCTTTTTATGCTTTGTTAAAGGCTGGAATACCAGAAAATAAACTATACATAGCTTTAGAACCGGAAGCAGCATCTATATTTTGTCAATATCTACCAATAGAACATCTTAATGGAGCTGATTTTAAGATGGCCGAACCTGGAACCCAATACATGGTCGTTGATCTTGGAGGTATGTTAACAGGTGCATTTAAAAGAACATGTGCAGATCATACTGTAAATGCTTTCTTGATTAAAATTTACACACATTCAAGTAGATTGCTATTTTGATGTTGTATCCTCCCTAAAATATGCATGTACCATGAAGTATAAATAAAAAAACCATTTACCACTGTTCATTGTAGCATCATTTTAATTATGAAACGGGTAAATGACACCGTTAGCGTTGTGTGGTGGTATATACAAATAAAATTCAGGACAATTTAAAAAATAGGTAGTTTATATAAAATACTTAGATGGTTAAAAAAATCAATGCGATAAAATTGTTCCATATGAACAGATACATTTATTTTGTTAAGAGCAAATCAGAAGTCTTGAAACGTTAAACAATGATCTTTAATTTATAAATATCTACAGAAGTACAAATTTAAATAAAGTTCATTGAATATCTTTTTACATACAGGTGGCACAGCTGATATAACTGTTCATGAAAAAGTTTCAAATGAACATCTGAAAGAGTTATCTAGTGCGACAGGAAACAATTGTGGAGGTACGTCCGTTGATGAAAGATTTTTGCAGATGTTTGTGGATATATTTGGACGCCCATTGATGAACGCATTGAAGAAAGAAGACCCATCTGCATATTTGGATCTGTTTCTCGAATTTGAAACAGTCAAACGAATAATTGAACCAAACAGAAATACAAAAATAACGTAAACATACCTTATGTATCAATAAATAGATGTTGTTTAAAACTTCTTAATAACGACATTGATTCTGCTCTTAGTACGTCCAAGTATGCCAACGAAATAACTCTTAAAGGTGACAAAATGCGAATTGACCCTGAAATCGTTAAAGATATTTTCAATCCAACAATCCAAAGTATTGTAACTCTTATGAAAGAAATTTTTGACAGGGAGCAATCATTTGAGGTATCTCAGATTTTACTGGTTGGGGCTTTTCTGAATGTGCTCTTGTTCAAGATGCAATTAAACGGGCGTTTCCAGATAAGAGAATTATAAACCCAGAAGAAGCGGGTTTGTGTGTTCTGAAAGGAGCTTGTCTTTTCGGTCACAAACCGGATTATATAATATCTCGCGTGATGCAGTATACCTATGGCACAGGAACTAGTTTATCTTTTGATGCAAACATTCACGACAAGGAGCATCTTGTCATAGAGGAAGATGGAGAATTCTGTGATGGCCTGTTTGAAGTTATAGTCCGCAAAAATGACACAGTTGATATTGCTACCGCAATTGAACACAATTTCACCGTGGATTGCAATGACCAAGAGCCGTGGGAATTGTCCCTTTATGCATCGACAAAGAGAAACCGATGTACGTGAACGAAAAAGGTTGTACTCTTCTCGGTTCTATGAAGATTTCATTCTCAAAAGCAAGTGATACAGAACGAGAATTGAGAGTGGCGTTTCTGTTCGGTAATACTGAGTTGGGTGTTACAGCGACTGATGTACTAACTGGAGAAACCGTTTCTTCTACATTTAATCTGAACTGATATAGTTATTAATTTCAATAATTATATATTTTTCCTATTGTGAATTTAAAAATAAATAACAACTTAAATATATTTTATAAAATTGATTGTTGTTTATTATGGAAAAAACATAGTGTTGTAGATATACATGAATGTACTATATTGTCAAGAGAACTTTTTAAATAGAGAAATATACAATAAATGTATAATAAAAACAAAACCGCTGGTGGTCATATTGATTTGAATGACTAATAAGCACGAAGTATACTAGTATCACAATTTGGTTTTAACAAGTAACATCATATTCGGTGGTCACGTGGGTTCGATAACCGGCAGGGTCAAACCAAAGTTATGCTTTTTGGTATTTGCTGCTTCTCCGCTACGTACGCAGCATTTAGGAGTAAGAGCAAAGGCTGAACAGCCACCCATCAATCTATCATCAATTATATATTGAATTTAATTCCATTGTTGTTTGGGGAAAAACTGTTGAAGTTTGAGCTTATTGTATTAATCTGAATAATTACATTACATGTTTGTTTCTCAAGAATACGTTATTATATTTATAATTTATATCTTTTAAAATTTTGGAAAAATTTAGATTAAAAATCGCCTCTGGCGTTTATCAGTCAGGGTACACTATTTTAATAGCTTGAATACTCCATTTGTTTTACCTGGGTCATTGACCAATCCAATTAATTAGCAATGCGTGATGGACTGTGTGTGCTTATAATTAACCGAAAACACGTGTTTTTACTGATATGCCACGCATTTTTCCCAGATTGCCGGAAAAAGATCTCAAAAACATGATATTTGTTTCTTCTTATGTGATTACATTTACAGACCATGATATACAGCATTATTTTTATGCTCAGATAAACAAATAAATGTTTCTGTCCTAAGAAAATAGTGATTAAAATACACTAATATGGATCGATAAACAAAGCAACCAAACGACACTAAAACTCAAACGATAATTAGTACTTTCATACAGATTTTGAATACGGGTGGCTCTTGAACTTTCAGATATCTCATAAGATTTGGAAAGAGAGTGCCAAATATCCGTTTGACGCGTTTACAATTTTTTTCTTTTTTGTACAGAATTTATATATATTAAATGATATTTAAGCTTCATTCTTTTTCTGCTGTCATTGCAAAGATTAATAAAAGGGACATTGTCCAAAAACGAATGCTTCAAGCCCTTAGAGGTGATCAGATAGTGTTTTCTAGTGCGTCCACATGCACTATCATTGTTTTATTGTAAATACTTATCGTCTCTGTAACTGTGTAATTAGTTTATGAGATTTTAGTTGTGAGACTTTGATAACCCAAACAAAATTGCGGTTCCTATTATTTTCATTTTATTTCTTTTGCACGTAGTAATTCTGTGTCATGAAATAATAAACCATCCCTTTATTTTCCCTTACTTTTGCTAAATACACGTGTACGAGTATATGATGTCATTTAACAGGTTTTAAACTACGGCTAGGGATTGAATGAGGTGTGGCATGATTTCATTGAGACAGCAACCAAACGACATAAATAACCAAAAAAACAGCTAAGGGTCAACATAAGGTCTTCAACAATAGACAGATGTCCCAGTCTATATAATATATAGACTGGGACATCTGTTCATGTCTTTGAAGCCACGGTGCTTTGAAGCATTTAAGTGCTTGATAACAAGTAGGATTTCTGTGCCATATTTTCTATTCTTTATGAAATAGAATTGATTATGTAAAGAATTAAGAATATGCGATATATATACGAAAATATCAAGAGCACACATATAATGTAACCCATTCCTTTAAAATGTTTTAACTAGTTTTAAAAAGCTAAGAAGATTTTAACTGGACAATGGACAGTTCGATATCAATTTAACATGAAATGAATGCACCCTGTTCTTTGCTACTTGATAAGATGAAAAAAAACTAGAATGCTGAAGCTGGTGAACGATATTTTTAAAATCTGAACATGCAAATTGAAGATTATGTTAAATTTATTACATATATAACATTAGATGAGCAAAAATGATAAACCAGAGATTCCGAGATACAATACAGAAAGACACTTTTCAACCAAATTTCACGTGTTCTTAGGTGATAGTAAACTCGTTGTATCCCGCACTGCATTATGGTTCATTGTAACGATTGGTCAATTTCTCACTGACATGTTACATTTGTATTTGAGAAAGTACTATGCAAATGTATTCTGACGTAAGAATTCAAATGGTCCCGACCTGTTTAAGTTTATCGTCAAATCAAAACCGAATGAGGTCAATTTGTAGAAAATCTTCGATACATCATGTTTGCCATCGTTTTTTTTTTTTCTTATTCGCTATGTAGTTTAAAAAAATATGAGAAAATGTGATTTTCAACAGTGTTTCATTGTGAATCATCTGGAGTTGCATAAATTATTCCACCCTGTATTTAAACAGAAGACATTTTTTGAAAATTAGCTAATCAGAACCATAGAGTGCCTTTAGTTTCCATGTTTATAGTTCGACCGAGACGAGGATGGTTTGTAGAGAACTTCTAAGCATCATTCCTGTCATGTTTTATTGTTTCTCAGTGGACATGAAGTTTAAGGAAAGATTGTGCAAGTATTATTTTCTAAAGGGGTTCATTGGGAAATATGTCCTGCCACTTGTCACCTGATCAACATTATATCAGAACTGTTTTAAGGGAGTCTTGTTATCATCAATCCTGTGAAGTTTTAAAACATTTCGCCTTGTAGTTTAAGAGAAGAAGATTTTGAAAAGTTGCCAAACAGAAAAGAAGTTGACTCTTGGTCAGATGAAAATTAGGATGGCTTTTAGAAGACATTGTACACATAAATCTCACGAAGTTTGGTTAAAATTATGCTAAAGGTTTCAGAGACAAAATAAAAACTTCAAAAGTTAACGGACGACGGACCATAGACGATGGACCACAGACGACGACAGCCAAGTGATTGAAATATTTCAAAATGACCTTTCTCAACTGAGTTCAACCTAAACAACAAACCTTAAAAGTAAGACTTAAAATTTACAAAAGTTTTTAATGACCTAGTTCACTCTTCTACCTATATAAAGATTTTTTGAAAATACCTAGTTCTTGGAACTGTTAATTTAAATTAGATACATTTATTAGGCTATCGTATTTGTGATAGCGGGTAGTTAAACAGAAGTAAAATGATATCTACACACACCTTAATAGTTATTTAGGTCAATTTGTTGTGATGAAAACGCGTGATCAATATTCATTGAAATTGTTTAATTAAGGGGCAAAATCGAAATGTTGAATTTGAATCAAAACAGTTTAAAAATAATTAAAACATTTTACCATAATTCATAAAATCCGTAAAGGCTACTTATAGAGCAACTGCTTACTGTTCAAAAACAAGCACTTGTCTATTACAAAACATTTTTAGTATGCATGTATTAAAAGAAGAGAATTGTTGGATCTGAATGGTAATGCACAGCGTTACTTTAACTTATGAAATTTGTTTTGTTTCGGGTTACCTTCTTATTCAATTATTTTCTATATGAGCCCAATTTAGAGTTAACAAAGATCAACGCACTCTTTATGTGCCTGTCCCAAGTCAGGAGCTTGTAATTCAGTGGTTGTCGTTTGTTGCTGTATATCATATTTGTTTTTCGTTCATTATTTTTCACATAAATCAGGCCGTTAGTTTTCTCGTCTGAATTGTTTTAAATTTGTCTTTTCGGGGCCTTTTATAGCTGACTATGCGGTATGGGTTTTGCTCATTGTTGAAGACCGTACGGTGACCTATAGCTGTTATTTGGTCTCTGGTGGAGAGTTGTCTCATTGGCAATTATACCAAATCTTCTTATTAGCTCACCGTTCCGAAGGAACTGTGAGCTTTTGCCATCACTTGGCGTCCGTCGCTGTCCGTCTGATGTAATCTATTTCAAACATCTTCTCCTCTGAAACTACTGAACCAATTCCAACCAAACTTTAGCTGAATGATGCTTATGGTATCTAGAATGAACTTTGTGTTTTATTTTCTGTTTTGTAAAAACATGGCCGCCATTGCTAAAAATAGAACGTAGGGGTAAAATACAATTTTGGCTTAGATCTCAAAAACCAAAGCATTTAGAGCAAATCTGACAGGTTTAAAGTGTTCATTATGTGAAGTTCTATCAGCCCTGAAATTTTCAGTTGAATCTGATAACCTATTGTTGGGTTGCTGCCACTAAATTGGTAATTTTAAGGAAATTTTGCAGTTTTGGTTATTATCTTGAATATTATTAATGATAAAGATAAACTGTGAACAGCAAAATGTTCAGCAAGGTAAGATCTACAAATAAGTTCAATGATCAAAATTGTCAATTGACCCTTAAGGAGTTATTGCCCTTTAAGGACAATTTTAAACAACTTGTTTATCATGTTTTCTAACTTTAAAAATCTTCTTCTCTGAAACTACTGAACCAATTCCAACCAAACTTAAGCTGAATGATTCTAAGGGTATCTAGAATAAAGTTTGTGTTTTATTTTCTGTTTTGTAAAAACATGGCCGCCATTGCTAAAAATATAACGTAGGGTAAATGCAATTTTGGCTTATATCTCAAAACCAAAGCATTTAGAGCTAATCTGATGAAGGTAAAATGTTTATGAGGCCAAGTTCTGTCGGCCCTGAAATTTTCAGATGAATCTAAGAACCCATTGTTGCATTGCTGCCACTTAATTGGTAATTTTAAGGAAATTTTGCTGATTTTGGTTATTATCTTGAATATTATAATGATAAAGATAAACTGTAAACAGCAAAATGTTCAGCAAAGTAAGATCTACAAATAAGTTCATATGACCAAAATTGTCAATTGTCCCCTTAAGGAGTTATTGACCTTTAAAATCAATTTTTCACAATTTGTTCTTTTAGTTTGCTTACTTTAAAAAATCTTCTCCTTTGAAAACTGCTGAATCAATTTCAGACAAACTTGGGCTGAATGAGTTTCAGAGTATCTAGTATAATTTTTGTATTTTATTTTCTTGTACGTCAAGAAACATCCACTATGGCTAAAATGAAATATAGGAGTAAAATGCATTTCTTTGATTTTGAAGAAAATATGACAGATACAAAGAACATTTCAATGGAAGTTTTAAGCCATTCATTAATATATATTGAAAAGCAAAAATAATCACTGATGAAAGATTTAAGCAAAAAATTAGAGGTGAGCGATTCAGGCTCTTGAGAGCCTCTTGTTTTTATATTCACAACAATCTCCATACATATCACACCAGAAGATTGGACTTTCTTTTAGGTCTGTTATAAAACTGGTGCTTTACATTTGTTGCAAACATAGTTTCAGTAAATGCCTATAGTTATATACTGTTTCGTCACGTGTCGTCGCATTCACATTAGTGTAAAATGAATAAGGTGACCTAAATACTATTTTGGATTTTAATCGACTTTCAATATTTGAAAAAAGGAATTGTTGGTAGAATTGAATTCAACTTGTGCTTTTGAATTTTAAGATCGATATACAATAAAACTGAAACATTATTAACTTTATCGACACAATCATTGGGTAGGGTCACATTTTAAAGGTAAAGGTTGTTAGTAACTCTACCGGTAAACCTTGTAATTATTGATCTTACGGTTGTGTGGATATATTTAGAAGCTAATACATTACTGTACCTAGGTCTTAAGGTAAGAAGTATACTTTCAGTATTTAAGATACGTCTTTGATATTTTTTCAGTCGTTTTGTTGTGCAAAAAAAAATCATCATGTAAACGATAACTTTTGTGTAGAATGCTTAATAAGTTTTCACAAGAAATCGTTAATCTCTTTATAACGAATTATTAACCGACGAACTTTCTAAGTGACAAGTAGCTAAATTCATGTCCATATGTATTGTTTGCACAATGTGCTAAATTAGTAAGGATTTCATAGTTTCGTCGCATTTAAGCTTTATTTTCGAACCATTTGAGTTGGATCCATTTACCATCAAGTTGTATGGGGTACTTTCGTTGTCAATGTTTGTATCAATCCCGCCCCCTTTTTACTGTAGACAGTATAGATGAGTTCAATGGCAATAGATACGCCGTCAAGTCATGGTTTACATGGTTGACAATTTACATGGTCGATAGTTAAGTTA
>JAASAO010001719.1:0-224903 GCA_017311375.1 Mytilus coruscus | reverse complement strand
CTTGCTTTTAAATAAAACTCTTATATCTTATCCTTAGTAAATCTAGTATGTGTACCCATTAAAAGTATTTCGGTTGAACAAAATTACCGTTCTAAAACTAAAATTTGGCCCAGTGATTTCAGAGGAGAAGATTTTTGTAAAAGCTAACGACGACGGACGCAAGGTGAGCTAAAAATAAGAGTAGGAAATACGCTATTACATAGAAGTAAAAATATAACAGACAGAAATACAAAAACACCATATAACTGCATTTATCATGTCTATAAAATATTTCAGGTCCGTAAAAACATCACTATCAATCAAGCATATAAAAAAACAATTTCTTCTACTTAGAATATTACAGCAGGTCATAAAATAAACGTTCACGTAAATCTGCATATAAAGGACAGTCTAATATAATATGTTTCTCATCTTCAATTTTACATGTTTAATCAGTATACAAAGTGGATTCTAAACGGTCAAGGTTGAGCGAACATGAATTTCTATCGATTACACAGGTGACACTCATCTGATAAAGGCGCGTGTCGATAAAACATAAAATAACTTTCTAATTACAAAAGACCCCCTCACAAAAGATATGATCATAAAATTTGAAATAATGTATTTTTACAAAGTCTATTTCTATATGCCATGTCCTTTGTGACAGCTGTATCATTCCACCAGGTCCTTAGTGCACATTTTCTTATTCTTAGTGCACTAAGGAGGTCCTTACGGTATTTCTACAAATGTGCTGCCTTGGAGCCTTTATATCAGGAGACTGAATTAACGAGAGCTTCTAAACACCACCTAGGCCGCCTTTGTGTACTAAGCTTCTTTAACTGGGCCAAGCCCATGATGGGATAGTGTTATGAATAAAAAACAAACGTACCGTCAAATGTAGTTTTCCTAAGATATTATATTATCTGATGTTTTTTGTCAAACAAATCAAGCAACAGAGAAGCCTGGATATTGAGCACTTGTATAACACTTGTACATAAGTTTAATAATGACAACTATCCATTTTGTTATAAAAAAACATATGCATATTTTTTAATTTGAGGTTTCATATGACTTTAATACCGGCGTCACACATCAGCGTTTAGCTCCGACGTACGCCGGGCGTGTTAAAAATCATGTACGCTGCCAACACGCTAGTAATTTTGGATGCATTCAACTTGTCAATCATATCTGTATTGTGAGTACAACGAGCTTTAAGCGTGCATTGGGCGTACGAGAAGCGTACATAAGCGTGTATCGGGCGTTCAAGTAACGGATGGTGGCGTATGTATGGCGTTTGTCTAACGTAGATGGAATGCACGCCGGCATAAGATCAATACCTCTTTATCTCTTCTAATTACGAAAACACAAGAATTATTATTTTTAGGTTGAAGTTATTTCTTAAAGATTTATTGATCAATTAACAAGATGATAAGACATTACACAAGAAGAGCGCGTGCCACATTAAAATAATAACATATTTTTTAATTTTAAATAAGGAATCGTTTTGAAACTAATTTTTATTAAGTTTTTGAAAAAGTCATATTAATGGAAATTAGTTAAAAGTCAAAGTTCAAAGTTTGAAGAAATTGTTCCAAGATGTATTGTGAGGTGACACGTCCAGGTATTCAAGCGATTTCCTGTCGGACTTTAAAACTCTTATTACACAATTACAAGTTGGTGCATCACTTGACCTCTGAGGGTATTGATCAGTGTACACGGCCGATAACTCGTAACTTTCCATTTTGAAAATATCAGGTGTAATATACATCTTTGTCTTGCGTGTCCGATAGTGATATACTATAGTCATTACTTAAACGCTTGTTTATAAATAACGTTTCTGGTGTTAAGAATGATATTTATGAAAACCTTAATAAATCCCAAAAAAAGATTTGATAAAATAAAAATATATTTACATATTTTCCAAGGGTATATACTCGTTGTCAATAGATATGGACATTTGAAACATACACATTATAATTGATTTCACAAAATGTACGCACTTGTCGATCATTGGTTTATACGTCTTGAAAGAATGTTATGGAACTATAATAATAATAGATAGTCACAATTTAGAATATATACATGTATATACATGTTGAATATACGAGAGAAACATTTAGAACCAATCTGATTTAAAACAGGTCAAAGTATTACTCGCTTTAATTTGGTTCGTCAAAGTTATGAACAAAGTAAAATTACAGATTTATCTGTCGGTTAGATTATTTCGAACAGTTTAAGAAATTCGTCATCATCACAATTGTTGAGTATAATCAGAGACATATGTCTAATGTATAATAATGTGAACATGGTTCTAATAGTACCTTATGTCAATTTTCCTGTTCCGACATGCATAATATATATGCCACTTGACGTACATTAATGATCCCCAAAAAGAACTTCTGAATAATAGGATTAATGATAGTTTGTATGAGTGTAACCATTGTAACCAATGTAACCATTATGTCAATGGGGGTTACAAAACAAGGTAACTCAATTATGGTGCACATTTTGTGACTTATATGCCTTTTCTGCTCTTTGGTCGGATTGTTGTTGGACACATTTTCTATTTACATTCTCCATTTTATTCAATTGGTTGCATGCATTTTTGTTTTATCTCTCTCTGATGTTTTCGCAGAATTAATCTAAATATTTCAAAGAAGACATTCAACTCTTTCTTCTAAAACTTTTAGCATTAAAACCTAATTGCATGAAATTGAATTAGTATGTTATTATCAGTCTTATCACTTTTCGGATGAACTTTATAATATTGACCCAGGAAATGATTTTGACAGAATTTTATATATTGTAGAATTCGTTCTTTTATCGACACATTAATTGATTAAATGCTGTGCCATAAAATGTTATTTTCGCGACATCAAACTGTGAAATATCGGAAAAAGATGCAGCTTTTCGAGATTTAACCATTAGCTTAAAAACGAGAACATGGACCCTTCTTTTAAAAATGGCGTTTGGCATGATACTGTATGATGACAGAGACATATAATACAATTCGGCGTTTTACGTTTCCGCATTAAAATTCTTACTTTTCCGCATTTTATAGTACTCTTTTCCGCATTGTTTTACATTGATTTTATTAAAGGTTATTTACGTTTCCGCATTTAAATTTTAATGTATCCCCCTTACTCACCAACTGGGTGGAAGTAGGACTTCGAGCAGGATAAGTCTTTATGACTAAAATGAAACTACAAATGTATCAACTTAAAATGATGAAAATCACACATGGTCATATATCAATTAAAAGTCAATGTTCAACACTAAAAGTTTATATATATTTTAAGCGTCAGTATACTATTATACAGTACACGTAGCACAGTTTTAAAGCGGTAAACTTGTAGCCAACTGACTTTATAAAGTCTAACCTCGTATTCTATTCTCTACCATAATTGACAAACTGTTCGGATACGAATTCAGCATGTTCGCGATCACTTTTACGAACTGTGCTATTGCTGATAAAGACCGAATTTTGATGTAAGTTGTTGTTTGGATCTTCTGCAAAACATCCATAAAATAAATATAATTGTGTGACATGCATAGAACTGGGAGAAACGATTCCGGCTCAGTTGTGATTCTTTTGGTTTCTGTGTCGGGAGGAGATGACCATATTTGATAATAAAGTCTTATACCGATATATCATTATTACCATTTTTTACAGGTGAAATACAGGTAAAAATGCGGAAAAGTGGTATCTATTTATTTCGGAAAAGTAATGCACGAAAATGTGGAAACGTGAACTGGATTTTTGCTAAAAATGCGGAAACGTAATACCCCATACAAATTACAGTTACTATATGTCTCTGATGAAGATTATTCGTTCCAACTTTTATGAAGAAATAACCGACTTTTTTCAACTAGATAAATAAACGACAAAAATGCCGTTTTTTTTCTAAAATCAATTTCTTTTAACAAATTGGATTTTTAATAAGGATTGTTACACAAATGTAGAGCCCAATTTTGTAACGAAGATATTCCTTATCTCTTTATCGAAATCCGCATATTTTATCTTTTGAAACAAAATTTAAGGAGACAGAAATGTGCAATCAACCGAAATTTTTAGTAAATGAATGTCGAAAACTTCAAACCCATTTGTCTTTAAAATTCAACACATGAAGATATAGATATAATTTTATTACATATTCAAGTTGATTTTGTAAAATTAGCTTGTATGTAAACTTTCGTAAAAAAACACTGTGTTGTTGGTCGTTTGCCCATAATTGCCCTAAAGCTAAATGTCATCGTCAGATTATGAGGGTCTGAATGGGGATTAATTATTTCTGTATTCTATCATTTTAGGCAATTTTTCTATCCGTTATACCTTTTGCTGATCATTCTTTATTCCATATATTCTAGTACCTCATCATTTTCTTTTCTATTTCTTTAGGTTGCTTCGGAATCAGAGTTGACAGATTCATCCCTAACCCAATACGATGCTTCACCTGTCAAAAGTTAGGTCATGGAACCAAACAATGTCGTGGTAAGCAGAGATGCTTCAAGTGTTCTGACGAAGGACACGAGGGAACAACCTGTAGCTCTGAATCCTCGAAATGTGTAAACTGTGGTGAATCCCATTTTCATCATCTAGGGTCTGCCCTGTTTATCTTAAAGAAAAAATATTATTAAAATTAAAACAGAAAGAAACATCAGTTACCAAGAGGCTAAACAGATAGCTTCTGTTTCGAATGATCCTCTAGTTTCGAACAAACCATCGTACGCCAGCAAAGTTGGCCGCTCATTCAGTCATGAGAATACACAAACTCGCATGACATGGCCAATTGATGCTGAAACTTTTACAATGCTGCCTGTTCAATTAGAAACTTCCGATAAATTAATTATTCCAAGAAAATCAAACCCTTCTAAAACCAGTACTCAGTCAACTCAATCTTCCTTACAGAGCTCAATATCATCACCTTCTAAAAATGGAAAAAAGAAATCAAGTAAGTCAGATGCGGTTGTATCAGACAGTTGGGGCACTGGATCGGTCTGGGATCTTCCCGATAATTCATTGGTCTTAAATAGTCACACTACATCTGCGTCTAATAAAGCGTCTACTAGTTCGTCTTCTGCTTCTCGTACAAAGTCGACAAAGGCTCCTTCTCCTCTTGGTTCTCCAGAACAGAAGGGCGTCTCCAAAACGCCAGCAAATGCATCCTCTCAGAAGTCTTCTGAAAGGAGGTCGCGGGGTAGAGGTCGAGGCGGAGTAACATCAGCTACGTCTAAACACAGAGATCAAGGACTCTTCTCACAAAATAGATTTACCATACTGGATGACGAATCAGAAATGGACTGCGAAAGTGTTGTGCCACCCGAAAGTACACAATCTCAGGGTGATCGAAGTAAAATGCTGGCAAACTCGATAGCATTCGTCCTGTTATTCAAAACCATAACAGATATCATTCAATGGAATTGCCGAGGTCTTAAAATTAATCTTTTGAGTTAACGCTTCTAGTTCAGACTTTTATACCTATTGCATTTTGTCTTCAAGAAACTCATTTAAAAGAAAAGGATAATGTATCTTTAAAAGGATACAACATTTATAGCACATTTTCTAAGGAAGACGAACGTGCTGCAGGCGGATCAACCATTTTTGTGAAGGACAACGTCATTCATAGCACAGTCCAACTCACCACAGATCTGCAGGCAGTTGCAATTCGTTTATCATTAGATAAAACAATTACATTATGTTCTATATATATTCCACCTAATTCAAATATAGATAAAGCTAAACTCAAAAACCTTACTGATCAGTTACCTTCACCTTTTATACTTATGGGAGACTTTAATGCCCACAATCCCTTGTGGGGAAGCAAGTCTCATAATGACAAAGGTAAGATCATTGAAGACTTTGTCTCTCAAGAAGGGTTATGCATTTTCAATGATGGATCTAATACTTATCTTCACCCTGGAAATGGGTCTTATTCTGCTATTGATATCACTATTTGCGACCCGTCTCTTCTTCTGGATTATTCATGGCGTGTCCATGATGATCTTTTTGGAAGTGATCACTTCCAATAATGCTTGAACATCTTTTCACTTCTGCTCAACAGAGAGTTCCACGTTGGAAACTGGACAAGGCGGACTGGCCCTTGTTTGAGAATCTCTCGAGCGGAACTTCAATCAAAGATGTTTGAGACTGTAGAAGATCCAATTTTAACTTTTAATACAGTTTAAACATCAATTGATGACAGAACTATTCTTAAGACCTCGGCAAATCCAAAACATCCCAGCAAACCATGGTTTGATGATGCCTGTGATCAAGCCATAGATGACCGTAAACAATCTGAAAGACGATTCAATCAACATCCTACGTCGGAAAATTTAAGTAATTTCCGTATTTTTCGCGCTAAGGCACGACGGACTTGCAGGCAAGCACGACGAACGTCTTGGAAAAAATTTATCTCGGGAATAACATCTCGCACTCCGATGACAAAAGTATGGAACATGATACAAAAGATTAAAGGTAAAAATTCTAAAGCCACGGTAAAACATTTGAAAGATGGCACTGATTTATTAACATCTGAAAAAGATATTGCCAATAAGCTTGGTGAAACTTTTGCGAAATCTTCTTCTTCTAACAACTACAGGGAAGATTTTAAAAAAGTTAAGAAGCAAAAAGAAAAATAAAGTTGAATTTTAAATCGAAAAATGGTGAAAATTATAATAAACTCTTTTCTCTGGAAGAACTTAAGACATCTCTGTCCAAGGCCCATGATACAGCTTGTGGACCTGATAATATTCACTACCAACTTTTGAAACACTTGCCAGATTCCTCGCTTGAAGCTCTTTTGCAACTCATGAATAACATCTGGGAATCTGGTGACTTACCATCAATCTGGAAGCTTGCAACCGTCGTGCCTATTCCAAAACCAAGTAAAGATCACACGGATCCTATTAACTATCGACCAATTGCTCTTACCAGTTGTGTCTGTAAAACATTAGAACGGATGGTCAATGATCGCCTTGTTTGGTTCCTGGAATCAAATGGGCTTTTAGCCGATATCCAGTGTGGATTCCGACAAGGCCGCAGTACTCTTGATCATCTAGTTCGATTCGAGTCATTTATCCGTAATGGTTTTGCGAAAAATGAACACGTGGTGTCAGTCTTTTCGATCTTGAAAAGGCATATGACACCACATGGAAGTATGGTATTTTAAAAGATCTTTTGATATGGGGTTGAAAGGCAATATGCCAAATTTTATTTCAAATTTTCTGTCTAACAGACAATTTAATGTTAGAGTAAATTCAACCATGTCTGATCTGTATGATCAAGAGATGGGTGTCCCTCAGGGAGTATTTTATCTGTTACATTATTTAGTCTTAAAATTAATAGCCTTGTTGAAGTTTTGAAAAGTAATATTGAAGGTTCATTGTATGTTGATGATTTTTAATCTGTTACAGAGGCAAAAATATGAATAACATTGAAAGACAATTACAATTATGTCTTGGAAGAATTGAAAATGGGCTTCGGAAAATGGTTTTAAATTTTCTACTTCAAAAACGGTTGGGATGCATTTTGTAACAAAAGGAAACTGCATCTTGATCCAGAACTCACTTTGTACGGAAACCCAATTAAAATGGTTGATGAAACCAAATTTCTTGGGCTAGTTTTTGATAAAAGTTAACCTTTCTACCCCATATCAAAATGTTAAAATCGAGATGCTTAAAAGCATTAGATATTTTAAAGGTTGTTGGCAGCACTGAGTGGGGTGCTGATCGCAACATTTTACTTAGTTTATACAGATCTATAGTTAGATCTAAACTAGATTATGGTTCAATAGTGTATGGCTCTGCAAGGAAGTCCTACATACAGATTCTCGATGCTGTGCATCACCAGGGTTTGCGTTTATGTCTTGGCGCCCTTAAACCTCACCCGTTGAGAGTCTGTATGTAGAGGCTGACGAGCACTCACTCTCCAACAGACGCTTGAAGCTTGGACTTCAATACGCTGTCAAGCTTAAAGCATATCCAGAAAATTCTGTCTACAACTGTGTTTTTAATCCAATTTATGAAGATATATATGCAAAACATGAAAATAAAATTCCTCCATTAGGCATCCGTTTAAAACCACACTTAACCACATTTGATTTAAAATCTGTTGCACAAGTTGAAACTTGCAAATGCCCTCCATGGGAACTTCCAAAACCGAAAATGATATTTGACCTCCGTAAATACAAAAAAACGAAACAAACCCTCTTATAATTCAACAACATTTTGCTGAAATTAAGTCAAATTATTCAGATTTTTCAACTGTTTATACAGATGGATCGAAGGATGGTAACCGAGTTGCATCTGCTGCTGTCTTTGGAGACAGAGCTGCGACTCTCCGTTTGTCATCTGCCGCATCCATATTTACTGCTGAAGCAAAGGCAATAATTTTAGCTTTAAAATTTATTGCTACTTCAGACAAATCTAAATTTATAATATGTTCTGATTCACTTTCATGCTTACAAGCTATACAATATACTAAAATTAAAACCCGATAATTCTCAAGATTTTTATGTAATGAGGAATTTAAAATTCTTCATAAAGAAATAATTTTTCTATGGGTTCCGAGTCATGTTGGAATCCATGGAAACACGGTTGTAGACGAAGAAGCAAAAAATGCCCTGGATGATCCCTTATCTAACTGTGATATACCTTATACCGATTTTAGATCTAATATTAGAGAATATGTTTTTAATATATTGGAAAATGAATGGAGTAAAAAGGTTGATAATAAATTACATGAAATTAAACCTAAATTAGGTAAACCTTTTAATACTTTTATGTGCAGAAAAGATCAGTGTGTTATTTCTAGATGCCGTATTGGTCATACTAGAATAACACATGAATATCTTCTGAAAATGAAGAAGAACCACAATGTATACCTTGCAACTGCAAGTATACTATTAAACATGTTTTAATCAATTGTATTGACTTTGCTGATATTCGTAAGAAGCATTTCAATGTCAATAATATGTATGATTTATTAAATAGTGTTCCAATTACAAATATTGTTTCATTTTTAAAGAAGTTGGAATATATCATAAAATATAAAAATGCTGTATGAATTGAAAATGATTTTAATTTTTATCACCTTATTTTAGTGTTGTTTTTTATTTGTAAATAAACAATTTTGCTTTAGACTTGAGTTTTAGTATATTGAAGGACCTTTTGTCCGATTTTAAAGATATACTTTAAATTGTTAAATGTTCAAATTAGCTCTCGCCGCGATATAGCCTTTTTGCGCTAAGGCGGCGTAAAGCAAACACCAATCAATCAATCAATCAAACCTAACGTTGATGTGCTTTACAAGAGAGAAGTGAAAACTCACGTAAACACATGGATATCAGACTAGCAGCTGCAAAACCAAGATAAGATATGGCCTATTGTCTACTTAACAATGACAATATTCCACCCTTCTGTAGAATAACTTTATCGTTCAGACCGGAAATGTTTTTGTTTCCACTGTTGTCTTTCTGTTAACGTTTCTTGTAATCTTACGACGGATGTTTCCTCCATATAAAGAATTTAGATATAAATTATCTGCGTTTTGAGTGTGATTGTTGAAAATAAAGTTGCAGAAACATAAACTAGACACCAGTTTCGCTAAACTGGGCATAGTTTACAACTGTATTGCTTGATCAGCGTACAGCAAACGTCTTGTCAGTAGTGACTGTCTATGCATTTATTCCAGTTGTCATCTAGGTATGCATACTCTTTTTTAATGGATGTACTGCAATGATGCATATTGGATCCCCAGACTTAAGTATGATTTTCATGTGGTCCACGGAAGAATTATAGATGTATTAGATGTTTTCCTAATGCAATCAACTAACCAGGAATGATTTAATATTCTCTCGGAGAAAGCAACCGATATTACTAGTTGATGGCTGAATCCTGATGTCCAAATTGATCAATCTGGTCTTCACTTTCCAGTGAAAATAACCCAACATATTAGGAGACCAATCAATCACAAATGTCAGCATTGTAATTTAGAAGTTAAAACGAAAGTTCAGTTAAACGCTCATTGTAGAAGATCGCACACAGGGCTTGTTAATGAATTAGTGTAACAAATGTTTTCAGGAACAAAAATTAGACAGTGGAAACAACCAAGAAAAACTTCAACTGTTCAAAATTCACAGCTGAATACACATTTCAGCGAAATTTGCTTCGATACCAAGAAATTAAGTACGATACCTCACAAACGCGTCTTTGCACAGTACGTGGGAAGAGAACAACTATGAGTCATCTTCGAATAGACACATGTTAACTAAATACAAAAAATACACAATTTAGAGTTCTGCACGTAACCAAAAAACCTTCGAAAGTTCATTTATTTCTATACCATAGACAAGTTGAACATATTATTATTGTCCAGAATTGAGCAATTTTAGTTTAATTGATCTCAAGCCATAATAGACTATGGATCCTCTTTTGGAACAGACTATGTTTTATCTATTTATCTATGAAAATTGTAAGCTGAAACCAATAGTAAAAGTTTTTCCGAGTCTTTGAACTTTCAATTGTTTTTGTTTTTGTAAACACGTAAGCAAAAACAAAATTATAAATTTTACTGGTCATTTGGTGAAGTAATGCATATCACTTAACTGGATCAAACAAATTTTCCTGACCTTTGCCCAATGTCCGGCGATCTTGGGAATGACTGTTTGTGATACCATATTTATTGTTTGATATACGTCTATGAGTCAGCAAACCAAAGACACAACTACACAAAAGACATCTTGAGGGCAACATATACTTTTTCTCACATTAAAAGTTATCAAAAATATGTCAAGCTCTAAATCGTTCAGTTAACAGTTACAATTAAAGATCTTCCATTAGTCATGAGTCAAAATTTTGCAATTGACTTTGGTCAATTTAGAAACCTGGACATAGCTTTTCTTTGTTTTATTGAGTTTCATCAACAGGAACGTGGAGTTAGAATTAGACTTATCAACAGGTTTGTACTTTCATTATCAACTCATGTGGAGCAGGATATGCTTACCCTTCGGGAGCGCATGGGATCATACCCGGTTTGTGATGCTCAGTACAAGTATTTAGTTTTCTATGTTGTGTTTTGTATTCTGTTGTTTGTAGTTTGGTCGTTTTTCGTTTTTTTCCATGGCATTAGTCGGTTATATTAGTTCGAATATTCCTTTGGTACATTTCGCCTTTCTCTTGTTCGTACATATCCAGAACGAGAACAAATTAACAATAAATACAATAGGTTTGTTCCGCAACTGACAAATTTGTAATGTGTAATTATAATTATAGAACCTTTTGAAAGAATAAAAAAACATGTATTGGTCTTTCATTATAACGATTATTCTGCACCTGGTACAAGAAAAAAAAAAAAAGAAAGACAAATGATCCCGACCAAGCATAGTTGTATTGTGAAAGATAATATTTTCTGCTAATAACCAGACATCAGTGGACTTTTCGCTCAACCTTGATTATTTGCCTATGAATAAAACTAGACTAGATAAATATCAACATTGCCATGGGCTAACCAACGACAAGAGAGGAAAACGTTGAGTGCAAAAGGTACTATTTTTCAACAATGTTGATACCTTTGACACTTAAATAGCTTCCTTAATAGTATTTGATACATGAAGGTCTGTATAGGGAGGGTTCCTTCATTTCTGTATTCTTAAATTTGATGCCCTTTTCTCTATTCTTTATATGGTCAGCCCATTATATATATTCTTTATATTTAAGCAACCCATTTTTTGTCCATTTTTCTATATTCTATATATTTTTTCTGTAAACTCCAATGCAAACCCTTACACATGTACTCAATTAAAGATCGACGCTGGTCTTTGTTTTTCAACAATCAAAATAGATAAACCCTTAATTTTGGCATGATACACTTTTAACACTCTCGTTTACACAAGCGGGCTATATACAGTATGTTGGAGTATGTTCGTCTGTCTGTCTGTCTTTTCGTCCTACTTTTGTATCTACTCCTGAACCAATTGACATAATTGTGGCACATGATACAAAATCTTACTCATGTGATTTATTTTGGACCTCGTATTTGATATTTTCATCTGAAAATTTTTAATGGTTTATTTTTTTTTTTACTTAGTTTTATACCCACTTTTTACCATGATAAATTACATAAACTTTTTTCTTTTTTTTCTGGAAATACAAACACATAAGATACATTGACTTGTATCTGTTCAACTCGTGTGAGAATTAAATATGTCTTTTTTCTGGAAATACAAACACATATGATACGTGGACTTGTGTGTTTTTAACTCGTGTGAGAATTAAATATGTCTTTTTTCTGGAAATACAAACACATAAGATACATTGACTTGTATCTGTTCAACTCGTGTGAGAATTAAATATGTCTTTTTTTGTTGTCGCAATGTTAGTCTGTTTAGAGAATAATAATAGTATACCCGTGCTTGCAAACCGCGTACAAGTTAATAAGTGGAGTTCGTGTAGTTGCTTATTTATATGTTACCATGTGGAGCTGGATCTGCCTACCTTTCCAGTGCACTCTCGGTTTTTGTAAGGTTCTCGGTGTTCTGTGTGTAGTTTTTATGTATTGCGTAGTCGAACGTTTTCTTTAAGTCAGTTTTCGATTTTTATGCCATGGTGTTGTCGGTTTTTTCTTCGACTTTTGATTTTTTTTCATTTTTCTCTATAACTTTTTTTTTTTAATTTTTTGCCTTTCCAGGACACTGTTTTTATTGATCCCTTGATAGATCCAGATGAGGAGCAGACTGCTTACCTTTCCGGAGCACAAGATCTGCTTACCCTTCCGGAGCAGCTAAGATCATTCCCGGTGTTTGGTGAGGTTCGTGTTGCTCAGTCTTTAGTTTTATATTTGGGTTATATATACTGTATGTCTTTGGTCTTTCTTTATTTGCCATGGCAATGTCATTTTATTTTCTTTATTTGCCATGGCCTTGTCAGTTTATTTTCTTTATTTGCCATGACATTGTCAGTTTATTTTCTTTATTTGCCATGGTATGTCAGTTTATTTTCTTTATTTGCCGTGGTATGTCAGTTTATTTTCTTTATTTGCCATGGCATTTTCAGTTTATTTTCTTTACTTGCCATGGCATTGTCAATTTATTTTCTTTATTTGTCGTGGCATTGTCAGTTTATTTTCTTCATTTGCAGTGGCATTGTCAGTTTATTTTCTTGATTTGCCATGGTATGTCAGTTTATTTTCTTTATTTGCCGTGGCATTGTCAGTTTATTTTCTTTATTTGCCATGGCATTTTCAGTTTATTTTCTTTACTTGCCATGGCATTGTCAATTTATTTTCTTTATTTGTCGTGGCATTGTCAGTTTATTTTCTTCATTTGCAGTGGTATTGTCAGTTTATTTGCTTGATTTGCCGTGGGATTGTCAGTTTATTTTCTTGATTTGCCGTAGCATTGTCAGTTTATTTTCTTTATTTGCCATGGCATTGTCAGTTTATTTTCTTTTTATGCCGTGGCATTGTCAGTTTATTTTCTTTATTTGCCATGAAATTGTCAGTTTATTATCTTTTCTGTATTTGCCATGGCAATGTCAGTTTATTTTCTTTATTTGCCATGGCATAGTCAGTTTATTTTCTTTATTTGCCATGGCAATGTCAGTTTATTTTCTTTATTTGCCATGGCGTAGTCAGTTTATTTTCTTTACTTGCCATGGCATTGTCATTTTATTTTCTTTATTTGCCATGGCATTGTCAGTTTATTTTCTTTACTTGCCATGGCATTGTCAGTTTATTTTCTTTATTTGCCATGGCATTGTCAGTTTATTTTCTTTACTTGCCATGACATAGTCAGTTTATTTTCTTTATTTGCCATGGCATTGTCAGTTTATTTTCTTTACTTGCCATGGCATAGTCAGTTTATTTTCTTTATTTGCCAAGGCATTGTCAGTTTATTTTCTTTTCTTGTCATGGCATTGTCAGTTTATTTTCTTTATTTGCCATGGCATTGTCAGTTTATTTTCTTTATTTGCCATGGCATGTCAGTTACTTTTCTTTATTTGCCATGGCCTTGTCAGTTTATTTTCTTTATTTTCCACGGCATTGTCAGTTTATTTTCTTTTGGCATTGTCAGTTTATTTTCTTTATTTGCCATGGCATTGTCAGTTTATTTTCTTTATTTGTCATGGCATTGTCAGTTTATTTTCTTTATTTTCCGTGGCATTGTCAGTTTATTTTCTTTATTTGCCGTGGCATTGTCAGTTTATTTTCTTTATTTGCCATGGCATTGTCAGTTTATTTTCTTTACTTGCCATGGCATTGTCAATTTATTTTCTTTATTTGTCGTGGCATTGTCAGTTTATTTTCTTCATTTGCAGTGGTATTGTCAGTTTATTTGCTTGATTTGCCGTGGGATCGTCAGTTTATTTTCTTGATTTGCCGTAGCATTGTCAGTTTATTTTCTTTATTTGCCATGGCATTGTCAGTTTATTTTCTTTTTATGCCGTGGCATTGTCAGTTTATTTTCTTTATTTGCCATGAAATTGTCAGTTTATTAT
Organism: Mytilus coruscus; assembly: GCA_017311375.1. Lineage (NCBI taxonomy): Eukaryota > Metazoa > Mollusca > Bivalvia > Mytilida > Mytilidae > Mytilus > Mytilus coruscus. Next base: position 210,431 of record JAASAO010001719.1, on the reverse strand, counting down.
CTTTTCTGTATTTGCCATGGCAATGTCAGTTTATTTTCTTTATTTGCCATGGCATAGTCAGTTTATTTTCTTTATTTGCCATGGCAATGTCAGTTTATTTTCTTTATTTGCCATGGCGTAGTCAGTTTATTTTCTTTACTTGCCATGGCATTGTCATTTTATTTTCTTTATTTGCCATGGCATAGTCAGTTTATTTTCTTTACTTGCCATGGCATTGTCAGATTATTTTCTTTATTTGCCATGGCATTGTCAGTTTATTTTCTTTACTTGCCATGACATAGTCAGATTATTTTCTTTATTTGCCATGGCATTGTCAGTTTATTTTCTTTACTTGCCATGGCATAGTCAGTTTATTTTCTTTATTTGCCAAGGCATTGTCAGTTTATTTTCTTTTCTTGTCATGGCATTGTCAGTTTATTTTCTTTATTTGCCATGGCATTGTCAGTTTATTTTCTTTATTTGCCATGGCATGTCAGTTACTTTTCTTTATTTGCCATGGCCTTGTCAGTTTATTTTCTTTATTTTCCACGGCATTGTCAGTTTATTTTCTTTTGGCATTGTCAGTTTATTTTCTTTATTTGCCATGGCATTGTCAGTTTATTTTCTTTATTTGTCATGGCATTGTCAGTTTATTTTCTTTATTTTCCGTGGCATTGTCAGTTTATTTTCGACTTATGAGTTTGAATGTCCCTTTGGTATCTTTCGCTTCTCATTTTGTATCGATAACATTTTTTAATCCCGTGTCTTGATTCTATTATTGCATTGGCATCATTGCGTATCGTTTTTGCAATATTTAATTTTTTTTCTTCGAAAATATCTCTGCATCTGATATGGTACACAAAGTCATTTAGTTTAATTTAAATATTTTATTGCAAAAAATATTTATATAAAAGTTATATCTTATACATAGTTTTAATTAGCACCAACATTTTTTTAATTTAATTTAAGAATTATTTTCCATTGACTTCTTTTTCTCATTTCTTTGAACTATATTTTTTTCGATAGAACAACCTCGAACACTTGTTTGACACTCGTCTCAAAGTACACACATTTGAAGCTGTGAAATAGTAAATTTTAGTAAAGATTGAGAAATAGAACGTAATCACCCTGGTGTGGAATAAAGTCAATGAATATAAGTCCTATATCTTTTTCTATCATTAATAGTTATTTCAATAATTTAATAACTAGAATAGAATTAACATTACATAAATAAAAGATGAAAACAGACTTGTTGTAAGACAATTATACAGCAATCCAACAAGATTTTACCATTAAAAATAGAAATGCTCCGGTCACCAATAATTTGCAGTATATAGGTAAACAACATGTATATTGATAAAAGTTATAGAAACTTAACACAGCTCCCTCAATTGTCCTGACAGATGTAAACAACATGTATATTGATAAAAGTTATAGAAACTTAACACAGCTCCCTCAATTGTCCTGACAGATGTAAACAACATGTATATTGATAAAAGTTATAGAAACTTAACACAGCTCTTTCAATTGTCCTGACAGATGGAAGTAACGAACACAAGAGTAACGTTATCTACACTCGAAATATGAAGGTAAAACAACGGGTGTATTTAATTGTTATAAGATAACTGCATCCAAATTATCTAAAAATGAAAAATATTGAAAACTTGACCGAACAAAACATTAATTCGCATAGCGCATGGCAAAGGAGCGAATTTTAAGACTTGTGATGATCAGTCAGGAAATGACTATTTTCGATATCTGAATTCTTGGACTAGTTATTATTTTTATTGCATTGAATTTTAATGCAAATACAGTGGAAAAAGCAAATAACTATATTGTTCTACGCATTCTCGCATTTTTATGTATATATAACTTCGTTGACAACGTCTGTTGTTGTATGACGTCAGAGGAGAAAAAATAGAAGATTTATTTTACATGTAACAAAATATTGTTTTTATTTGACTGGGACAATAAAAATGTGGGAGATCGCGGTGTTTCTGAAGGATTGTGGGTATTTGACACCATTTGGTGCAATCTCCATTGTTAATGACGTTGTCAGACATTCCCAATATTTTGGTGTACGCTTGTGAAAAATAGATTAATATGTACTAAATATAATTATCAGTGTAACTAAATATATCGAATGACCGTGTTTATCCCATCGTGTGTAAAACTCACAAGAAGCGTAGCACTCAACATTTGGTATTCCAGGTTATACAAAATGTCATTTAACCAATGTTTCAATATACATGAAACAATATACTTTAAAAATACAAGAATAGAATAAAACAAAACAATTAATGTTTGTGCGCGGCAGCAATTTCCACCGGCTGTCTGAGGTCCATTACAAAAGTCTGTTTCATACACAGAGACACAAGCTACTCTCTTTGAAAAGGCGTCGTAGATACATAATGTGTGGTTACGTGCAGGGTCTAAATCTAAAAACTTCGGTCATAAAATGAATAGTTGTTAGCACTGCTGTGACAATCCCCTATATATGCATGGAGTAGTCCTTAAATTAGAAGACAATCAATGTGGAAGCAGACAACAGAAGATAAGCATACGATTGGATTATAATTATGACATTTATAATACCAATACTCTCATTTGTAGTTGCTGACAAACATGCGACAAAAACTTCTGATATTTATCAATATCCCAATCTATATTGGGTGTTGAAGGTCGAACGGTACACTCTAATTGCTAACTAGTACGTCATTTGGTCTCTGGTGGAGAGTCGTATCATTGTCAATTATGCCAAATCGTCTTATTTTTAAATTGAACATATACATTGCAATACAAGAACAATATAATAAATATGTTTGTTGTTGCTCATTAGTATTGTCTTTCACAACAGATTTATTAATATCACAATCTAATAGAGATTGATCGTCGAATGTCGTACGGTGACCTGTAGTTACTCATCAGTATTATCTTGTTGAAGCATTCCACAACAGATTTATTAATATCACAATCTAATAGAGATTGATCGTCGATACCGTACGATGACCTGTAGTTGCTTACTTCTACGTCTTTTGGTCTCTAGTGGAAAGTTGTCTCATAGTCAATTATACCACATCGTCATATTTTTATATTGAGCATAAACATTGCAATACACGAAAGATATATTAAATATGTGTGTAGTTGCTCATTAGTATAATTTTCTTGAAGCAATTCAACATTGAAATCATTGCACTTTATTTTTTTTTACTTCCAGTTTACACAAACATGGTCAAAATTTATAAATGAGGCAACAATCCCATGAAATAAGAGAAATTGAGACCTACCGGCCACTGATCTATACCTTAGTTTTGATTAAAGATATTCTATGTAGAAGGAGACAACATAAAGTAAATAGGCACACGGGTTACCTTGGTAATATGAAAATCAAGAAACTTTGCATTGTTGTTGATGAGAAGATGCCACAAAAAATTTCTAATTGTCAGATAACGAATCTGTAATTCACCGTTTCAGATTATATGTTGACCATATATTAGTAGTTTCATTGTTCGTACCCAAAATCAAAATAACACTATGGCATTGGTTGAATTCCTCGGTGTTAGGACGATGTAAGCCAATCATAACAACTGTACTGTTGTTCATTTTAATATATGTTTCCTACAATGAATAGTCGATGGTATTTATTAAGCATTGCAACGATTTACGAAGGTTTACTTATTCATAAAGACCCAAGAAACAAAAATCCGCACTATGGCTTAACAGTAAGTCATCGCTAAAACGAAGTAAGGTCAACCTTTGGAGGTCCTCGAAGATTTTTCCTTTCTTTAATCAATTCGGTACTTTTTTACTGATATCTTAAAAAATTTGAAATTAGTAAATATACTACCTTGTTCTTCTATCCTCTCAATGACACACCTATCATAGTAAATACACTACCTTGTTCTTCTATCCTCTCAATGACACACCTATCATAGTAAATACACTACCTTGTTCTTCTAAACCCCTCAATGACACACCTATCATAGTAAATACACTACCTTGTTCTTCTATCCTCTCAATGACACACCTATCATAGTAAATACACTACCTTGTTCTTCTATCCTCTCAATGTCACACCTATCATAGTAAATACACTACCTTGTTCTTCTATCCTCTCAATGACACACCTATCATAGTAAATACACTACCTTGTTCTTCTGTCCTCTCAATGACACACCTATCATAGTAAATACACTACCTTGTTCTTCTAAACCCCTTAATGACACACCTATCATAGTAAATACACTACCTTGTTCTTCTATCCTCTCAATGACACACCTATCATAGTAAATACACTACCTTGTTCTTCTAAACCCCTCAATGACACACCTATCATAGTAAATACACTACCTTGTTCTTCTATCTTCTGTATGACACACCTATCATAGTTAACACACTACTTTGTTCTTCTATCCTCTCAATGACACACCTATCATAGAAAACACACTACCTTGTTCTTCTATCCTCTCAATGACACACCTATCATAGTTAACACACTACCTTGTTCTTTTATCCTCTCAATGACACACCTATCATAGTAAACACACTACCTTGTTCTTCTATCCTCCCAATGACACACCTATCATAGTAAATACACTACCTTGTTCTTCTATCCTCTCAATGACACACCTATCATAGTAAATACACTACCTTGTTCTTCTATCCTCTCCATGACACACCTATCATAGTAATACACTACCTTGTTCTTCTATCCTCTCCATGACACACTTATCATAGTAAATACACTACCTAGTTTTCTATCCTCTCAATGACACACCTATCATAGTAAATACACTTCCTTGTTCTTCTATCCTCTCTTTGACATACCTATCATAGTGAGTACACTACCTTGTTCTTCTATCCTCTCCATGACACACCTATCATAGTAATACACTACCTTGTTCTTCTATCCTCTCAATGACACACCTATCACAGTAAATACACTACCTTGTTCTTCTATCCTCTCAATGACACACCTATCATAGTAAATACACTACCTTGTTCTTCTATCCTCTCAATGACACACCTATCATAGTAAATACACTACCTTGTTCTTCTATCCTCTCAATGACACACCTATCATAGTAAATACACTACCTTGTTCTTCTATCCTCTCAAAGACACACCTATCATAGTAATACACTACCTTGTTCTTCTATCCTCCCAATGACACACCTATCATAGTAAATACACTACCTTGTTATTCTATCCTCTCAAAGACACACCTATCATAGTAATACACTACCTTGTTCTTCTATCCTCTCCATGACACACCTATCATAGTAAATACACTACCTTGTTCTTCTATCCTCTCAATGACACACCTATCATAGTAAATACACTACCTTGTTCTTCTATCCCCTAAATGACACACCTATCATAGTAAATACACTACCTTGTTCTTCTATCCTCTCAATGACACACCTATCATATTCTGATTTCTGGCATTTCTTTAGATATTGGTATTGTTTCGTCTTTGTGCCACTATCAGACATGGGCTGATCTTTTTTCGCCGCCGAGTTTGTAGTATTGAACTCTATGTACTCTGCTTCCATGCCAGCTGTTTCCGTTATACACGAACCAGTGGCAGAACTATCACCACATTGGTAGCACCATAATGTATATGGAATAAAATTAGTTCAATTTAAAAATATAAATAAATTTATCATATACGTGTTATTTGTTTTTATATTTTTTACCTGTTATCAAACTTACTAAATGCAAGTATCATGAGCTTGATTTACATTAATTGCGAACGAATATTTATAAAAACTAAAAACAAATCGTTGCTGTTATTTGTCTTTTTTTGGGGGGGGGTTTGGATTGATTCTTTTCTTATTGTATTGAATGATTGATTTTTCTTGTCTTGTCTTTTTGTATTTTGATTTTTGATTTCTTTTTCTTTCTCGAAATTATTGCAATTCAACTCGGAACAGATCTTTCTTTTGCAGTTTATTTGTGGATATCATTGGGAGTTTTTACACTAATATAAACCTAACGTGCGTTTGTCTATAACTGTTCACATTCACTTTATTAGAACTTTGGTGGAAAGTTGTCTTATTGGCAATCATACCTCATCTCCTTATTTTTATAATAATGCACTGTATGTTTTTTTGTATTTACAAAAGTCAATTGACTTTCTGTTCTTTCTTTTCTAGCTTTTCGAGTCACAAACATGTCAACCAATTTTGTAAGATTTAATTTTCTTTGGTAGGTATTTATAATCAACAGATCCTATTGGGAAATTGTATATAAGTTGGTAGAGTTGTGAAAAAGGACATATTTTACTTCGATGATAGGGAAATGTAGCAAAAAAGGGTGATCATTTCCACTTGGGCAATAAAGTGAAAAAAGGACCAAGTACGTAGATATGTTGACTAACATTACCAAGTGACCTAGTAACCTAGATATGTTGACTAACATGACCAAATAACCTAGATATGTTTTATCCATAGGTTAATTCATAAAGTCCGTAAATCTTCATTAAAATTCTCAGTATTTATTCGAAGATCTGACAACATCATAATATGTTGTATTTTTCAAACAAGCATCAACATGTATATATAATGATACGGAGATGGTATGATTGTCAATGAGACTATGCTTAATATACTTAATAATGTTTTCAATAAGTTTTTCATCCCTTAAAGAGAAAAGGATGGTCTTAAAAACTTTACTTGCGTTCTAATGTTTTGCCGAAATTCCGGAAGTTTTATTTCAAACTGGTATCAAGTAACTGATCCCCGAAAGATTTTGATCATATAACATACCAGAAACTAGGATAGACATAGCATGTCGATTAAAATCCGTCAGAGTGACATTAGCGTATTATAGTAAGCATTAAGGATGTTCGCTCCTCTTGTTTTTTTTTTTTTATTTTTGCCAGATATTCGGAATCCTCTGGTTTTATCCATGTAGTGCCATTTAAACATTTTGCACGCAAACCCCTACTTTTCATTTTATTTTTATTTAATATAGTTTAAAAAGCCATATTTGAAAATCTTATAAATTCCTTGTTATTTTTTCATAGTTTTTGAAAGAGAAAAGGTGCAAATGTTAAATGAATGAAAAAATCTAGAGAGAATCACTTCCCGCCAAATTTTCAATGGGTTGTATCTTGAAAACAAGCACACGGACCCTTCATTTTTTTCTGCTTTTTCAGTTCCTTTATTCATATACTTTCAATTTATTATACTCTTTTAAAAGGCTTGTTTAATTTGAAACAGAGTAGCGAACATCCTTAAATAAAACTTGTATACTCTAGTTTTGATTCGACGATTGTCAAGTCAAAGTTCTTAAAATATTTTATTGATTTGATTTACAATAAAAAAGAATAATCACAAAATCAAGCAAGGCCCTGCATTGACCTATAATGGTTTACTTTTATAAATTGTTATTTGGATGGAGAGTTGTCTCATTGGCACTCACACCACATCTTCCTATATCTAAGTACTTATCGTTAAAAATTTACAAAATACTATCAACCCATGACGCTTAGCTAAGCAAGGCGCTGTAAAAATATAAATTAAACCACATGTGGATTTTATTTTCTCTTGTAATAAGCTGGTATTTTCCGGCACTGTTATTTCTTGCAATTTCTTATGATATCAATTTAAACTAGAACACACCCGCGAAATCGCGGGCATTTAGAGCGTGGTTGAAAGTATGTAAACTGTTGTATGATGAATTTTTGTAAACGATTTTATGACTGGAGAATTTCAGGAACGGTATCAAAAGTCATAGGTACTTGGTGAAAGGACAATTTTTTTTAGCCCTCCCCCTTTTTTCCAAAGTCTGTTATTTTTTGTTTTCTGTGTTTCTGTATACTATGAACATACATATACTATAAATAAAGTTTACTTGCTACTTACTATCAATTCCAAGTTTACTATCCACGGCGGTCACTGATATATAATATTTGAATTGATAGTAAATAGCAAATACACTTTATTTATAGTAAATGTATGATCATAGTATACAGAAAAACGCGAAATAAATTGTCCTGTTCCCAAGTACTTATGAAAATTATGTGTAATTTTAAAACAGTCCTAACCTAAAGGAAAACTTGTCTATAACTTAAAAGTATGTCCGATGACGGAAACAATATCCGGATGTCTTTATTTTCGTTTTCCTCCCAAAATAACTTAAACTGAATAATCATAAGCGAGGATGACAAATGCGACTACGCATGGTACTAATAGGACACAGAGGCATGATGAATAATTTATTATGGAAGGAAGAGAAGCGACACACAAAATGAGGTCTTCTCATTTAATAGTATAGATAAAGTTTACTTGCTATTTACTATCAATTCCAAGTTTACTATCCACGGCGGTCACTGATATATTATATTTGAATTGTAAATAGCAAATACACTTTATTTATAGTATATGTATGATCATAGTATACAGAAAAACGCGAAAATAATTGTCCTGTTCCCAAGTACTTATGAAAATTATGTGTAATTTTAAAACAGTATGGAAGGAAGAGAAGCGACACACAAAATGAGGTCTTCTCATTTAATAGTATAGATGTAGCTTCTTAGACAACAGTGCCATTGTGTTGACCTAATTCTTCATGGAGTTTTACATAAAAAAAAATACTGAACAGAGTATCCATCTGTTTTCTCATGATTTCCCGCAATATTTCTTTAATTTGGATAGTTTAAGTTTTAATAGAAAAATAAAGGATAGTGGTACAGTCCGTGTAACGTAAAAGTTAACAATACGAACGATGCCCGAATCATGTACAGACGATGCCCGAACGATGTACGTACGCTTCCCGAACGGTGTACGAATGCAAACGAAACGCTGACCGAACATTGTACGGACGCTGAACGAATGATGTACGAACGAAACCATGTACCATTAACCATACCATAAACGATAACATAAGCGCCCTTTTATCGTACATCGTATGGTTTTGCTTACATCGTTTCGTTCAGCGTATACCGTATCGTTTAGCGTACATCGTTTCGTTTAGCGTATATCGTATGGTTTAGCGTACATCGTTTCTTGGCGTGCATAGTTTCGTTTAGTGTATATGTTTATTTTAAATATAAAACATGAATTGTGTTCTGTTAAATCTTTTATATAGGTGATGATAGGCGTAAATTTAGATTGGATGCATATTTCAGTTTTAATCAATCATTAAATAAATTATAATTTAATCTGACTAGATGTTGATCCAAAATAATTTACATAAAAAGTTTAAAAAATAAACATGATAAACACTGAAATAAAATTAAACAAATTAAAAGATACGATTATGAATTTAGTTAGCCGTGGAAATACGTAGTTGGTGAATGTGCGGGTAAACTGCAGCCTGCACGGTTTTCAGTCAACATTTTTTGAAAATAACCTAAGGTATTAACATTTTTTTATTATTTTTTTTTTTTACCTAAATGAACAATTTATTTAAATGGAATTCGGAATTAATCTTATGTTCTTACAAAAGTATATTCGGGGTCTTAAGGTTGACCTTTTGTTCAAAAGGTTTGTTAAATATTTTTATGTACTCTCTTTTATCGCATGTATTTTAACATCGACTGAATAATAGTTATCAAAGGTACCAGGCTTACAAAGTTGAAGAGCATTCAGGACCTAAAATTCCAAAAAAGTTGTGCCAAATACGACTAAGGAAATCTATGCCTGGGATAAGAAAATCCTTAGTATTTTGAAAAATTCATACTTTTGTAAACAGGAAATTTATAAAAATGACCATATAATTGATATTCATGTCAACACCGAAGTGCTGACTACTGGGCTGGTGATACCCTCGGGGACGAAACGTCCATACTCCAGCAGTGGCATCGAGCCAGTGGTGTAAATAGTTATCAAAGGTACCAGGCTTATAATTTAATACGCCAGACGCGCGTTTCGTCTTCATAAGACTCATCAGTGACGCTCAGAATAACAGTTTTATCTATATATCGTAATTAAACCATTTTTTTTAGATTATAGATATATTTTTTATTCATCTATCAAATCAGTCGAAAAAAACAAATATTCGAGAAATTTCAAATGGAAACAATTACCGGTTATGTGCCTCATCAACCCGAAACATAAATCCCTACCAATGTACAAACAATTACGTATTATTTTTACTACTAATGCACTTGACTTTAGACAATCATCAAAAAAGAGCGTGTCCGGCAAATGAAACATTTCTAATTCGTAAGTGATATTATAATTTAGCGTTTTCATTTTTGTATTTTCTAACAACAAAAAAACTAGACCATTCCCTCTATTCGTTAATTTTTTTAAAACCATTTTCCTCTATTCTTTATTTTGCCCGTTATACTCTATTCTTATTTTATATTTTATTTTCTTTATTTTCCTGTATCTATATACCTCCTTTATTCGGAGCAACCCCACCCTAAATTACATATGATATACAGGGTCTATAGGTCATGTCGGGATACACATGTTTGCATAACAAAGGATGTCCTTGTTCATATTTATAACATTTTAAATGTCCTCCTAATAATAAATCTAATAGTTGCCACTGGACGTCAAACAGCTAACTATAAATTCATCCGTCATCTCCTTAGTTTTGTTATAATGTGTAAATCAAACAACATCATGAAACAATTGAAGATTTTCACTGATGAAGTAATGAGAAATAATTGTAAACAAAACCACTCAATCACATCCCTACGCCACAAAGTTTAGCCATTTCACATGTAATTAAATTATTTTCATTATTTTTTTTCAAAATAATTTTATATAATTTTGAAATCAAACGGTCATTTTACTAATTTGCCAAAAAAAAAAAAAACAACCAACCAAACAGTTATTTTCATTCCTTTTTTTTAAATAGATCGATTGTTTTTCAATGGTCGGTGCCTGACAGCATTTATAAAATCTATCACCATGTTTGCCAGTAAGAAAGCTTCATAGAACAGGAAAACAAAAATGTCTTATAGAAATACTTCCAGGCCCTATTTTCCAATTTCTGTTGTAATGTGGTTTAATGCAAAAAAGGTAACTCCTAAATACTGATTTGTACCCATCAATCTTTGGGATTAATAACAAATCTACGGTAGTCTCTTTTTCTTTACTCTCAAAGTATTCGACTAAATCATGTTTTACTTATGAAAATTGCTTATTGCTGACGAATGTAAAATGATCCTAGATTTTCAATTGTTTAGTTGTTGGGTTACTGTCTGATCTCGCAAACCTGACATTTAATTGTCATTATTTTTTGCATCCAATTGCACCAATTTATTAAAAAGATATTAATGCGACACCGTACGAGAGTCGTTACTTTACATAAACTACTAGTATATTTTTTTTCTATAACGAAATACGAAACCACTTCTCGCAATTCGCCTTGGAGTAATTGTGCTTCTCTTTTGACAAAATATGGCCTTGTCTCAAAAACAAAAAAATACAATATAATATAGAGTAATATATAAAACTGGACTAGAGTAAAGATTGAAAGTAGGAATTCTGATTTTAATTGAATGTTCTAAATCTTTGTGTATTTCTGATAAATGATTGTACAGACTCAAAAATTTCTTTGTGTTTGCTGAAATGAAAGGTCAACGTCACCAGCCAATATGGATATAGTAGATCTTTCTAATTTTGAAAACAAGATTTCTCTTGCTTCATTGTGAAAAGGGCACTAAAATAGTGAATACTATCCTCAACAGGATGACCACAGCTGCATTAGGTTTAATATTAACAAGGTTTAAATCTGCATTTGAAGAACACTGCACATATATCTCAAACGTGTACATGTATCAATGATATTAAGATTTCTATCACCACAACTGAAATAGGAAGTGCGTACTGTGAATACATACTCAGTTGACTATTGTTATACTCAATTTTACTAAAGTTTTCTTTATTATATTTAATAAATATGTATCCTAGATACGATAATGTAGTTTTCTTTTTTATATTACACCTGATAATCTATGATGGGAAAATGTCTAATGAGAGAATTTAACCATAGACTGAATAACGTAGAAATGACCAATTAAAGGTCACTGTGCGGCCTTCAACAATGAGCAAAATTCATACAGCATAGTAAGATATACAAGGATCCGAAAGGACAAATATGAAATACACTAAACGTCTTCTCAGCGGTTGCAAAGTACTTTTTCTAAATCAATTAAGTTTTGAATCAGGATAACACAGTCACAATAGTATACAGTAAATAGCCTTTCATGTTAAATTGATTGATTGATTGTTGGTTGCTTAACGTCCAGTGGCAAATATTTCAAAAAAATGTGTTGGGTTTTCTTCTTTTCTTTCAATTTATATCATGATTCTTTGATATTTCCCATCATCTTCTGATTTTTTTTTTAAGATGAGTAATTTAAAACTTGTATACCAAACATTTAAAATATTACTCTGCGTTTATAAATAGCATTGAAAGTACAACATCTTACAAACGGTAAACATTGATAGAGGTAAATGAGCCACTCTTTCTCAGGTTGAGATGGAATATATTAGTTATTTGATTTAATGAGTTTAACAATCGAAACCACTGAAATATCGTCTCATGACAAGCACGAAAAATTGCAAAACTGAACTTCCAACAGCGGGCGATGATTTAAAAAAAATGACACAAAATCAGTACATGCACAGCAAAATAAAATAAAACACAAAAAAAGCAAAGAAACAGCGCTTTTATTGCTGTTCTTCATCTAAACGTCACAGTGAGGCCTCCAACACGAAGCCAGGTTTAACCAGCTTTTCTAAGGTCAGATGTCCAGACTCTAAGATGTAACTGTCGTGAGTAAAATATATCGTTACTCACTCTTAGAAGAAGCATACTCTATATGTATCTGTAAAACTAACCTGAATAGTATACGAATCCTATGAACATAAGACAAAATATCCACAACCGACAAAAGACCACCATTGTTTTTCCTTCCTTCTAGATTAAAGTATGGGTGATCGATTTAAACAATAATAAATTAGAGAGATCTGACTGTTTAAATAAAGATATCGACTGTTTACCTTTTATTGCACTTGCAAGTTTATATCATGTATATATTGAATTTTCGAGTGGTCAAATATTTAATAAAACTTTGATAAGATAATAGTGTCTCTTCCCATGTAATGTCATTCTTAATAAGACATTATGACGAACTTGCGAATAGAAATACCTAGCTGTATATGTACATGTATTTTATTATCATTTATCTATTGATATGCATGTACATGTAAATAAAGTTATTTGTGTATATATTATCCACAATTTCCTTCAATATGTATACTTTAAGTGTGTTAAGAGGGTATTCCTGTTTTCGGAGATTTCATGATACAAATTCTAATTTTTGACCAAAAATAGTAATCTCTTGTCTTGAACTTTTGTCAGCTTTCGCAAACAATCTTATTTGACATCTTTAAAAGAGTTTAATTTGATCCGGTTTCCTATTTTCTGAGATTTTATGATAAAATCTTAGTTTAAACCTCAAAATTCTAATTTCTTGTCAGTTTCCTTATACAATCTTATTTGTGAAGTTTCAAATAGAGTTATATTGTAATAAAAGATCTTAATCCATTAATAACACAAATAGTAAAATTGTCCTGTCTTCATTTTTTTTTTTTTTTTTTTTTGGTCGTTTGAGTGGCTTAATTTTCGCTTATTGGTATAGAAGCGAACATTTTTTTGACGATTTTATGCTAAAAATTTATATGTTTTTTGTCAGATAAAAAAGGGGGTGTACGCTCTCTGTGTCTAGACTTGAATCTGTAACTGTGTTATTTTTCGTAAGTTGTTATCAGATTCTTTTATTTGTGATTGACAAGTACATCATGTCATCAAATACTATTTAAGTGGGTCCAGGTGGGCTTTACAGAAGATAGAATAATGGCCAAAAGTGCAGAATGAAGGGTAAAAAAAAGTGAAAAATAGGTAGAAAAAATAGAGAATAAAGAGGTGATAAAATTATAAAGTATAGAGAATAATGGGCATAATAAATACAACTTCATTTTACGTGGGAAATCGGTTGATCAATTATGAACAATTTTAAAAACTTGTTTAGTATTATCAACTATATTTTCAAAGTGATTGAACGACATAGTTCAAGGTAAAAACAATGATGGTCACTCATCAAAGATCTGTCTATCAAATTTAGTATCGACCCAGTGCTATAAAAAGGATGATTGATATTTGGTTGCTTAACGTCCAGTAGCAAATATTTCATGCCAGCTCAGGAAGAACTAAAAAAAAAAGAAAAGAAGGAAAGCGAAACTTTATTGATTGATTGCTTCCGAAGCGCTTTCCTTTGTCTACCTTCATCAGGAACGCTCAAAGCCAATTAAGGGTATAATAGTTCCAAACACATTACGAGTTTTAGACCAAAAGGGACTTTTATATAATTAAAAAAACAATCTGAGGTCTACTTTGCCTGAGAGAGTTTGAACTATAGAATAGTTTGACGTAAAGTACGCTGAAGACACAATTAGTACTAGGTTAACGATGAACTTCCGTACCATTTTGGCAAGTTAACTGTTATATCTATAAAATTTGGGAAATCTTTTAATTGTAAAGAATATTTCCCCCACATGTATAGCTCTTATTTCTTGTCCGGATTTTATTTTAATATTGGTCCTTTTTGGGGTTTGATCAGCTTTTCAACGTTTTAGTAGGTTTGAATTTTCGAGCATCGCTGAAAACACCTAATTCTGTAAATGCGGTTCTAGTGCATTACATTTAGTACTTATAGTTTGCTTTGCGGTATGGGTTTTTCTCATTGTTGAAGGTCGTACAGTTACCTATAGTTGCTATCTTCTACATCATTTGGTATCTCAATATAGCAAAGATATACATTTGAAGTATAACTATCTTTTAGGTAGAGATATATAATAAGATAAACTTAAGAAGTATTTGAAAATTACTGTCCAATCCCAATCTATACGTCATTCTAAATAAATCTCAGTTGTTGATACTTACAGTCTCGAGACATCATCTTTGTAAACAGTTCATTGTAAGGTTAAGCCATAAACAGCTATACTTACAGTCTCAATACATCATCTTTGTAAACAGTTCATTGTAAGGTTAAGCCATAAACAGCTATACTTACAGTCTCGAGACATCATCTTTGTAAACAGTTCATTGTAAGGTTAAGCCATAAACAGCTATACTTACAGTCTCGAGACATCATCTTTGTAAACAGTTCATTGTAAGGTTAAGCCATAAACAGCTATACTTACAGTCTCGAGACATCATCTTTGTACACAGCTCATTGTAAGGTTAAGCCATTAACAGCTATACTTACAGTCCCGAGACATCATCTTTTTACACAGTTCATTGTAAGGTTAAGCCATAAACAGCTATACATAATAGGAAAGACTAAATCTGCGACTTGAAAGGCACAGGTAATATACATTCACCATAAACTGACATTGATTGATTGATAGTTGGTTGCTTAACGTCCAATGGCAAATATTTCATGCATGTTCATGAAGAGAACAAATTAACAATCAATACAATATGTAGGTCCTGTTAAACAGACCGTCCGGGATAAAGGTCGGAGAAATTAAGACGGCCACTGGAATATGCGGTTAGAAATTTGTCATTTCGGGGAAATCTTATAGCTATGTGGTATGGGTTTTGCTCATTGTTGACAGCCGTACGGTGATCTTTAGTTGTTAACTTCTATGACATTTGATCTCTGGTGGACAGTTGTGTCATTGTTAATCATACCATATCTTATTAATTTTATATCACAAATGGTGACTGGGGAATAGAAATATGGTAAGTACAGGTCTTCCATCGACCGGCAGTAAAACGCTTGACAAAGTGGGGCGTCTGTTTGGCTGTGCGGGATGTATCAAAAACGCAGCTACGTCTGGTCAGAATGGGGACGTTAAATTCGATGCCTCGTGTGGAGAGAATGCCACGCTTTTTGCACATTTAAGAACCCTTACAACAACTGTTTAAGGGATCCGTAGGTGGCCTGTTGCTAGTCCAAATATCTGTCCCTATCCAATATACCCTCATTGTTCCAGTGGCAGTGGAAATTTTCCCGACCTTATCGCGGACGGTCTCAATTACATCACCTACCTATTTAATCCATTGTTAATTTGATCTCGTCCTGAACATGCATGAAATATTTGCCACTGGACGTTAAGCAACTAACAATCAATCAATCAATCTTAAATTTATGGGGACATAAATTTTGCCTTGCAACAGGCCATCAACGAACCCATCAGAGAGGCGCTCTGTGTAATCGAGGCATCGAATTTTAACGTCGACATTCTGACTGGACGTGAGAACTATTACATCCCGAAAATACAATAGACGCCCAATTTTGGCAAGGGATTTACTGTCGATCAGAAGAAGACCTATATTAACTACCTTATTTCTATTCCCGTGTAAACCTTTGGGGTTAAACTAACATTGAATGGTGCTACTCAATTGAGCTATACTTTTCAAAGAATAGAACATAAACTATTATTCCTAAATAAAACGGTACCAATTTTGTGTATTTATATTTATATAAATAAAATGATACACAAATGCGATAGCAAGCAACAATTTTACGGTCTTCAAAATTGTAGTATGTTTTCTAAAAAGTGTTTAGCAACCTATATTTTCATTAGAAAAGCTTATAATCAAATACTTCCAAAATTGCAGAAATGAATTGAATCTTAATGTTTATTTTCTATTTTACATTAATTTATTTATAATTATCTTTTTATAATTATGGTTTATTTTTGAAACATGAAAACAAAATATTTGTTGCTATTTTTAAACTCAGTATATATTGATCTACAAATTCGATAATATTGACTAGGGCGACCTACATTTGCGCGAATTTCAATATGACAAGCATTACGTTTGTGCGAAGAAATAGTATTACGTTTGCACGAATTTATCTGTATATTACCTGAGTTTTGAAAAAAAAATCTTTTTGTCTGGGCCCGTTGTTGATATGTACTGTGTCTTCATGGCGATACCACAAAAATAAGGCAAAATGATCTTAGGTAGAGAATACATGAAAATCAAGTAGCTTTGAAATATTATCAACAACAAAAAATTAGTTTTCAATTATATTTTCAAACTCGGTGTGATTGAACGACATAGTTCAATGTAAAACAATGATGGTCACTCATCAAAGATCTGTCTATCAAATTAAGTATCGACTCAGTGCTATAAAAAAGGATGATTGCTGTTTGGTTGCTTAACGTCCAGTGGTAAATAATTCATGCATGCTAAGGAAGAACTAAAAAAAAAGAAAAACAGGAAAGCGAAACTTTATTGATTGATTGCTGCCGAAGCGCTTTCCTTGGTCTACCTTCATCAGGAACGCTCAAAACCAATAAAGGGTGTAAAAGTACCGGCGGTATCGACCCAGAGCTATAAGAAGGAAAGCCTAACTTTATTAATTGAATGCTGCCGAAGCGCTTTCTTTGGTCTACCTTCATCAGGAACGCTTAAAACCAAGGGTGTAAAAGTACCAAACACATTACGAGTTTTAGACCAAAATGGACTTTTATATAATTAAAAAAACAATCTGAGGTCAACTTTGCCTGAGAGAGATAGAACCATAGAATAGTGTGACGTATAGTACGCTGAAGACACAATTAGCACTAGACTAATGATGAACTTCCGTACCATTTTGGCAAGTTAACTGTTATATCTATACAATTTGGAAAATCTTTTAATTGTAAAGAATATTTCCCCCACATGTATAGCTCTTATTCCTTGTCCGGATTTTATATTGATATTGGTCCTTTTTGGGGTTTGATCAGCTTTTCAACGTTTTAGTAGGTTTGAATTTTCGAGCATCGCTGAAAATACCTAATTCTGTAAATGAGCTTCTAGTGCATTACATTTAATACTTATAGTTTGCTTTGCGGTATCGGTTTTTCTCATTGTTGAAGGTCGTACGGTTACCTATAGTATAACTTCTACATCATTTGGTCTCTTTATCTAGCAAAGATATACATTTGAAGTATAACTATCTTTTAAGTAGAGATATATAATAAGATAAACTTAAGAAGTATTTGAAAATTACTGTCCAATCCCAATCTATACGTCATTCTAAATAAATCACAGTTGTTGATACTTACAGTCTCGAGACATCATCTTTGTAAACAGTTCATTGTAAGGTTAAGCCATAAACAGCTATACATAATAGGAAAGACTTAATCTGCGACTTGAAAGGTACAGGCAATATACATTCACCATAAACTGACATTGATTGATTGATAGTTGGTTGCTTAACGTCCAATGGCAAATATTTCATGCATGTTCAAGACGAGAACAAATTAACAATCAATACAAAGGTAGGGCCTGTAAAACAGACCGTCCGGGATAAAGGTCGGGGAAATTAAGACGGCCACTGGAAAATGCGGTTAGGCATTTGTCATTTCGGGGAAATCTTATAGCTAATGTGGTATGGGTTTTGCTCATTGTAGACAGCCATACGGTGATCATAAGTTGTTAACTTCTATAACGTTTGATCTCTGGTGGACAGTTGTGTCATTGTTAATCATACCACATCTTATTAATTTTATATCACAAATGGTGACTGGGGAATAGAAATATGGTAAAACGCTTGACAAAGTGGGGCGTCTGTTTGGCTGTGCGGGATGTATCAAATACGCATCCACGTCCGGTCAGAATGGGGACTTTAAATTCAATGCCTCGTGTGGAGAGAATGCCACGCTTTTTGCACGTTAGGAACGCTTGCAACAACTGTTTAAGGGGTCCGTAGGTGGCCTGTTGCAAGCTCAAATATCTGTCCCTATCCAATATACCCTCATTGTTCCAGTGGCAGTCGAAATTTTCCTGACCTTATCCCGGAAAGTCTCATCACCTACCTATTTTATTTATTGTTAATTTGTTCTCGTCCTGAACATGCATGAAATATTTGCCACTGGACGTTAAGCAACTAACAATCAATCAATCAATCTTAAATTTATGGGGACATAAATTTTGCCTTGCACCAGGCCACCAACGAACCCATCAGAGAGGCGCTCTGTGTAATCGAGGCATCGAATTGTAACGCCCAATTTTGGCAAGGGGTTTTACTGTCGGTCGGAAGAAGACATATGTTAACTACCTTATTTCTATTTCCGTGTAAACCTTTGGGGTTAAACTAACATTAAATGGTGCTACTCAATTGAGGTATACTTTTCATAGAATAGAACATAAGCTATTATTCCTAAATAAAACGGTACCAATTTTGTGTATTTATATTTATATAAATAAAATGATACACAAATGCGATAGCAAGCAAGAATTTACGGTCTTCTAAATTGTAGTAAGTGTTTCTACTATAAATTCAGCCTGAAATTGCCCAGGACTATATCAAATATGTAAAGCAACCCGGGACTATATCAAATATGTAAAGCAACGCGGGACTATATCAAAAAAGTAAAGCAACCCGGGACTATATCAAATAGGAAAAGCAACCCGGGACTATATCAAATAAGTAAAGCAACCCGGGACTTTATCAAATAAGAAAAGCAACCGGGACTATATCAAATAAGTAAAGCAACCCGGGACTATATCAAATAAGTAAAGCAACCCGGGACTATATCAAATAAGTAAAGCAACCCGGGACTATATCAAATAAGAAAAGCAACCCGGGACTATATCAAATAAGAAAGCAACCCGGGACTATATCAAATAAGTAAAGCAACCCGGGACTATATCAAATAAGTAAAGCAACCCGGGACTATATCAAATAAGTAAAGCAACCCGGGACTATATCAAATAAGAAAAGCAACCCGGGACTATATCAAATAAGTAAAGCAACCCGGGACTATATCAAATAAGAAAAGCAATAATTATTTAACCTTGTTTCTTTATCAACTATGAATGCTAAAAGTTCATAAAAATCACCGATAAAAGACATCAAAGAATCTATTGTAAATATTGGTGGATTCTTGATTTTTTTACG
The DNA here is from genome assembly GCA_017311375.1 of Mytilus coruscus. Taxonomy (NCBI): domain Eukaryota; kingdom Metazoa; phylum Mollusca; class Bivalvia; order Mytilida; family Mytilidae; genus Mytilus; species Mytilus coruscus. The sequence goes on along the minus strand of JAASAO010001719.1, from coordinate 190,573 downwards.
CAATTTAGAGATTTTTTACAACTCTTTAGTAGATACCTTTGCTGGTGGACTATCAGTCCCCAAGGGTATTATCAGCTTAGTAGTCAATACTTCGGTACTGACATGATTTATAACAAACTATCTAAAAATGCCCGTTGATAAATTTTGAAATTATACAGAAACTTAGGTTTCAACTCCCTCAGGCAAAGTTGGCCTTGGGTGGATTTGGCTATTTTTAGGTCCTATTTGGTTTATAACTATTCAAGGTTTTCGATCGTATACATCCTTGGCTTTAAAATATTCGACTTTGATTGTTCCTGATGAAGGAAAATCCGGAAAAGCGCTTCGGACGCATGAGATTTATAATGTGTTGTTTTCATTTTTTTTAGCCTTTGTCACATCTCTCCTTAATACTTCAGTTTTCAAGATTTAGACAGTTTTGCATATTGAGAAAAAATATTTTAATTTTAGACATGTTATACCGGAATATAATTTAAAAAATAAAATATTGACAAAATATTATTGTTATATAATTATAGAAATCTGTCAAAACTGTGGTTTTAGGCTCTCTGCGAACTTGTATAATTTAGTGATCTGTTTAAAAATAAGTCATAATTTTCGTACCTCAAAGAAAACACATGTAACTATGAAAATGAATTAAGGAAATATTTGAAAGACAATTTAAATTGTGCGTTGTGTGCAATAAATTCAGGGGCATTGGTCCTACAACTCAATCATTGTTAAGTTTTCATCGATGCAAAATGTTACTAAAAAATGTATAACAATGTCTGTATCAATAATGTCAAGCTCCGATAACTTTTTTATATTTTATTGACAAGTGTAAACTTGTTGTAACATATGCAATGCATATTATAAAGAATGGGGAAAAAGGATATGGTGTATGAATTTATTTCACAAAAATTACAGCGCAGACTTAAATCCAATAGTAAAGGAACTGTTACATTGATTTTATTGCTGTTATCACAATGAGGCCGAGCGAGATATAGAACAGCAACTCTCACTTCAATTTAGGTTCAAGACTCTTTTAAAATATTCAAATTCCAGCAGTTTTAATTACATTGGAGTTTTGGTCAAATTAGCGATTTTTATAGAGGTAATTGGCACGACTTCTTTACATCTATAAGATGATATCAGACCGGCGTCTGTTCGATTCCTATAAAAAGTTCAACAGAGTTATGAAACAGGAAGACCGGGATGAAATGGACCATCTATCTTAGTTATTATTTATATCTATTGCGTAATCAAACATTATCAGACTGATAACATGAGTAAAATTCATACAGCATAGCAAGCTATAAAAGGCCACAAAACAACAAAATGTTTAACAATTCACAAGAGAAAAAAAAGTTCGTTGAATTGTTTTACATTTCGTAATATCTGGGCCCTTTATTGATTTGGCTTATATATAATTGCTTACACCCTGTTCCCTTTAGTCTCTGGTGCCATGTTGTCCCATTTGCACTCAAACCACATTTCCTTCTTATTACTTAGTATATTTAAAAAGTTTTGCAAACAGTGTCTTCCTTCAAATCTCGACGTTCTGCTTTGTATCGACCTGTTTTGTAGTTTATTCTCATGTTGTACTATTTCTGTACTCCAATGTCCCAGGTAAGGGAGAGGGTTTGGCAACAGATGATAACATGTTAAACCCTGCCATGCTGTACGTGCCTGTCCCGATTAGTCTTTTGTAGACGAAACGTGCGTCTGGCGTACAAACTAGTCAGCCTGGTATTTAAAGTGACTTTATTCCTAGGTCAGGAGCCTGTATTTCAATGGTTGTCGTTTGTTGCTGAATATCATTTTAGTTTTTCGATTATTGTTTTGTACATAAATCATGCATATAGATTTTTCGTGTGTATTGTTTTACATTAATTTGTGGTTTCGGGGCCTTGCCTTGAATAGGCCATACGATGACTATTATAGTTTCTAACCTTCTACGTCATTTGGTCCCTGGTGGAGAGTTGTCTCATTGGCAATCATACCTTATCTTCTTATTTTAATTGTCTAATAATTTCCGTGGGTAACTCTTGTATTTTTCCCAAAGAAAGTGTATCAGTATAGCTCGTCTTTCACTGCATGTAATTAAATAATGGAGGAGGTCCTCGATACATGCAATAGTAGTTAATGTCTGAGGTATTCTTTAAGTAAAACAAACAAAAAAACAGTGCAAAATGTGCAGAACGTCAGCATCAAACAAGTAAACGAACGAGCAAGCGAAGGTATTTACAAAATACAGTTTAGCTTGAAAATCTACATTCAAATGGGTATAATCGTTAGTGGCAATCAAACAAAAACATATTTAGATGAAAACAATGTTTATTCAAATAAAAGGTAAGATATTATTTGAACAAATCTAACCAGATCATATACCAATTTATGTATACTGAGTAAAAGTGTTTAGCAACCTATATTTTCATTAGAAAAGCTTAAAATCAAATACTTCCAAAATTGCAGAAATGAATTGAATCTTAATGTTTATTTTCTTTTTACATTAATTTATTTATAATTATCTTTTTATAATTATGGTTTATTTTTGAAACATGAAAACAAAATATTTGTTGCTATTTTTAAACTCAGTAGATATTAATCTACAAATTCGATAATATTGACAAGGGCGACCTACATTTGCGCGAATTTGAATATGACAAGCATTACGTTTGCGCGAAGAAATAGTATTACGTTTGCACGAATTTACCTGTATATTACCTGAGTTTTAAAAAAGAACTTTTGTCTGGGCCCGTTGGTGGTATGTATTGTGTCTTCATTAGGCACAGCCGTCCACATTGCTGGTGGAAATTTCGACTCATTGGTTACGTGATAATTTCAGTCATTGATGGTATAATTAATTTGTTTAATTTCGGAAATCATAATTTGTTTATAAAAAGTGAAGGATTTATTTTTGATATACATTTTTTAAATTAATCTGCTCAAACGTAGAGACTTTTCAACAAGTAAATTTCGATGTTTTGATGATTTTAAATTCTAACTGATCTCCAACAAGTCCTATCGATTTCAACTATATTGTAAGACGAGACTTCCGGAAACACGTTACGAGTGTTTTGTTGTGTGTGTATGTTTTCTTGAGGGGCAAACAACAGCTGTAACTACCCTAGCCAATTTCCTGTAGTAGTGATGACATTATACAACAGCTGTAACTTCATCAGCCAATTTCCTGAAGTAGTGAGTACACTATACAACAGCTGTAACTTCTCCAGCCAATGTCCTGAAGTAGTGAGTACACTATACAACAGCTGTAACTACCCTAGCCAATGTCCTGAAGTAGTGAGTACACTATACAACAGCTGTAACTTCATCAGCCAATTTCCTGATGTAGTGAGTACATTATACAAACAACAGCTGTAACTTCTTCAGCCAATTTCCTGAAGTAGTAAGTACACTATACAACAGCTGTAACTACCTAGCCAATTTCCTGAAGTAGTGAGTACACTATACAACAGCTGTAACTTCTCCAGCCAATTTCCTGAAGTAGTGAGTACATTATGATTTTTTTCATCAAAATTGGATTCGGTTTATTATTTCATTGTTAATGGTATTAGCTGTACTGTTTTTATTATGCGTTTTTTAAAGTTTGCAACATACGGTCTAGGTAAAGGGGGAGGTTTGTACGTACGTAACCTGGTTGTGTGCATATACCAATCCGAGTGATCTGCATTGTGTATTGTTGTTTATCTGTGTTCTGTATGTCTTTTTTTTAACGGCAGCGTTGGTGAAGTCTATTGTACTGTCGATCATTTTTGGTGACTCCTTGTTTTTATGTGTAATCGTTTGTACCCATTTTGAACACATGGCGGTTTTAAAACTCAATGTATCCCTTTATTAACTTTAGACAGTCTAGCATGATATATCTCACCCTGTTCTTCAATTCTTTCTATAATACAGATTTCACTGGTGTTTAAACAATCCTTTAAATATTTATATGGTACTTTGTCCTCCTTATCCGGGTTCTTTAGAGAATCATTCCGTCTGTAATACTCGGCTTTCATCCCGGCTGTGTCTGTTACACACGGTCCTCCGATCGAACTATCACCGCATTGGTAGCACCATAACGCATCTGCAAATACAAAGAATTATTTTAAAATTTACTAACAGGATTTTCGACACATCGTTGTGAATATAATGGAATTTTATGCGACTGTCATACAAGTGAGAGGTTTAGCTAGCTATAAAACCAGGTTTAATCTACCATTTTCTACATAAGAAAATGCCTGTTTCAAGTCAGGAATATGACAGTGGTTATCCATTCGTTTGATGTGTTTGAGCTTTCGGTTTTGCCATTTGATTAGGGACTTTCTGTTTTCATTTTCCTCGAGTTCTGTATTTTGTGATTTTACTTTTACAAAATAACAAGCGTTTTAAAAGACTGTTAAAACTTGACAGTATATAAAAAAGAACTAAAAATATAGAAAAAAAAAGAAGGATCCGTGTTCTTGTTTTCGAGATATGTCATTGAAAATTTGGTTGAAATTAATCTGATACATTCAACATTGGCACATGTTTTCTTTCAAAAGCTATGATAAATAACAAGGATTTTATAAGATTTTCAAATATGGCTTTTAAACTATATCATCTAGCAATGTTTTTAGTATGTTTCATATGACATGTGTTTGTTAACTGTGATTTAAGTTAGTTTACATTGATCATGATTTTTGTTTACCAGTGATGATTGTTTGTTTACATTGATCATTGTTTGTTTACAAATGAGTAAAGTAAATGACGAAATATATTTGATTGATTGAATTGCTGTTTGCTTAACGCCGAGTGGCATATAGGTCATGCATGTTCAGGACGAGCATAAATACCATAGATAGGTTCTGTAATAGTGACCGTCCGGTATGAAGGTATGTGGACATTTGTATTGCCTCTGGAAAATAAGGATAAACTGGATACATACGGACCCCTCAAAGAGATGTTGCAAGGGTTCATAACGAGTAGAGAGCGTGACATTGTCTATACAGATGGCACAGAATTTCAGGTCCACATTCTGATGGAAGTAGCCGAAATTGATTTGCTAAGTATCGAAATTAATTTGTAGTTCGGGAGATCATAATGATAGTTGTTGGCTTTATGTTTGGTAGCTTATATTACATGCATTTTCAGGATATAAAATTTCAAAGTGCTTAATGATAAGAAGGAAGCACGAATAGGTTGTCGGCGAATGTTAGTCACAAATCAGGTAATCACTTAATGAAATACTTGATTTGAATCATTTTTGTCTGATTTATGTGCTGCCTGTCAAAAGACAATATCCTCTCAAACTTGAAGACTGATTTACGTTTCTTACGTTCCAAACCAATTATTAAGAGAAATCAATAACAAGGAAACGGTACCTACTCAGCCTTTCTTCACTGACAGTATTGACTACTTGCACAGGAACATATTACCTTGTTTTATATATAACTGTTCATAATATGATTTTTTTAAGATAAATATCCACCCATATTTTAGAAAGAGGAGCATGAAATAATTTGTACATATCTACAAACCTGAATATACTATCAGTCCCAAACAAAACACATAATTAATCCAAGCTCTGATCAAGCACATCATACATGTACTAATACTTCCTTTGAAATCTTATATAGACGCACAATTATAAATTCAAGGTAATATTGTTCGAATTACGAAATCGATTTGCACTTTTTTTGAACTTGATTTTTAAACATTGATATATAACCATGTGAAGTATTCCGTACCTATTCACTATAAATCCGAATAGGAAATGTTTTAAAGCACTACTATCAGTTAATGAATGAAATATCCTTTTCTACGAAAAACTTTATCTATATTTTAAAAATAGATTGTCGTTTCATTTAAGATTACATCTAATTATACTTTCATATTCCGTAATTTTCTTTCTTGTTTAATCTTATATATTTTTTTAGTATGTCAAAATTTAAATAAAGTTTTAACAAGAGATATATACTAAATTTATATTAAACAACATCGAATTTAACGATGGAGCATAATTTTTTTTTCAATTTTAATAGATATTGCTTATATCATACAATTATGATGTAATACTTAAAAAGAAATTCAAGTTAATGTAAACATTTTGGTCAGTTTAATGATGTTCGCTACCCTAGGCTATTGCTTTTTACTTTTTGTCAGCAATGGTCAGTTTAATGATGTTCGCTACCCTAGGCTATTGCTTTTTACTTTTTGTCAGCAATGGTCAGTTTAATGATGTTCGCTACCCTAGGCTATTGCTTTTTACTTTTTGTCAGCAATGGTCAGTTTAATGATGTTCGCTACCCTAGGCTATTGCTTTTTACTTTTTGTCATATACATTTGTATTTGGAATCCACTAGTTTTGTCTATGTAGTGCCATAAACAAATTTGTGTTATTATAAACAACTGCCATACAAGTGAGAGGTTAAGCTAGCTATCAATCCATGCTTTACCCACCATTTTCTTCGAAAAATGCCTGTACCAAGTCAGGAATATGGCAGTTGTTTTTTCACTTGTTCCGTTGGTTGATAGTGTTTCATTTTGACAGTTTTACAGACTTCCCTTCTATTGAATTTGACACAGGAACATATTACATTGTTTTATATATAACTGTTCATAATATGATTTTTTTAGATAAATATCCCCCATATTTTAGAAAGAGGAGCATGAAATAATTTGTACATATCTACAAACCTGAATATACTATCAGTCCCAAACAAAACACATAATTAATCCAAGCTCTGATCAAGCACATCATACATGTACTAATACTTCCTTTGAAATCTTATATAGACGCACAATTATAAATTCAAGGTAATATTGTTCGAATTACGAAATCGATTTGCACTTTTTTAACTTGATTTTTAAACATTGATATATAACCATGTGAAGTATTCCGTACCTATTCACTATAAATCCGAATAGGAAATGTTTTTAAAGCACTACTATCAGTTAATGAATGAAAGATCCTTTTCTACGAAAAACTTTATCTATATTTTAAAAATAGATTGTCGTTTCATTTTAAGATTACATCTAATTATACTTTCATATTCATATACATTTGTATTTGAATCCACTAGTTTTGTCTATGTAGTGCCATAAACAAATTTGTGTTATTATAAACAACTGCCATACAAGTGAGAGGTTAAGCTAGCTATCAATCCATGCTTTACAGACCATTTTCTTCGAAAATGCCTGTACCAAGTCAGGAATATGGCAGTTGTTTTTCACTTGTTCCGTTGGTTGATAGTGTTTCATTTTGACAGTTTTACAGACTTCCCTTCTATTGAATTTGACACAGGAACATATTACATTGTTTTATATATAACTGTTCATAATATGATTTTTTTTAGATGAATGAATAATCCTTTTCTACGAAAACTTTATCTATATTTTTAAAAATAGATTGTCGTTTCATTTTAAGATTACATCTAATTATACTTTCATATTCCGTAATTTTCTTTCTTGTTTAATCTTATATATTTTTTTAGTATGTCAAAATTTAAATAAAGTTTTAACAAGAGATATGTACTAAATTTATATTAAACAACATCGAATTTAACGATGGAGCATAATTTTTTTTTTTCAATTTTGATAGATATTGCTTATATCATACAATTATGATGTAATACTTAAAAGAAATTCAAGTTAATGTAAACATTTTGGTCAGTTTAATGATGTTCGCTACCCTAGGCTATTGCTTTTACCTTTTGTCAGCAACGGTCAGTTTAATGATGTTCGCTACCCTAGGCTATTGCTTTTACTTTTGTAAGCAATGGTCAGTTTAATGATGTTCGCTACCCTAGGCTATTGCTTTTACTTTTGTCAGCAATGGTCAGTTTAATGATGTTCGCTACCCTAGGCTATTGCTTTTTACTTTTGTAATATACATTTGTATTTGAATCCACTAGTTTTGTCTATGTAGTGCCATAAACAAATTTGTGTTATTATAAACAACTGCCATACAAGTGAGAGGTTAAGCTAGCTATCAATCCATGCTTTACAGACCATTTTCTTCGAAAATGCCTGTACCAAGTCAGGAATATGGCAGTTGTTTTTCACTTGTTCCGTTGGTTGATAGTGTTTCATTTTGACAGTTTTACAGACTTCCCTTCTATTGAATTTGACACAGGAACATATTACATTGTTTTATATATAACTGTTCATAATATGATTTTTTTAGATGAATGAATAATCCTTTTCTACGAAAACTTTATCTATATTTTAAAAATAGATTGTCGTTTCATTTAAGATTACATCTAATTATACTTTCATATTCCGTAATTTTCTTTCTTGTTTAATCTTATATATTTTTTTAGTATGTCAAAATTTAAATAAAGTTTTAACAAGAGATATGTACTAAATTTATATTAAACAACATCGAATTTAACGATGGAGGATAATTTTTTTTTTTTTCAATTTTGATAGATATTGCTTATATCATACAATTATGATGTAATACTTAAAAGAAATTCAAGTTAATGTAAACATTTTGGTCAGTTTAATGATGTTCGCTACCCTAGGCTATTGCTTTTTACTTTTGTCAGCAACGGTCAGTTTAATGATGTTCGCTACCCTAGGCTATTGCTTTTACTTTTGTAAGCAATGGTCAGTTTAATGATGTTCGCTACCCTAGGCTATTGCTTTTACTTTTGTCAGCAATGGTCAGTTTAATGATGTTCGCTACCCTAGGCTATTGCTTTTTACTTTTGTAATATACATTTGTATTTGAATCCACTAGTTTTGTCTATGTAGTGCCATAAACAAATTTGTGTTATTGTAAACAACTGCCATACAAGTGAGAGGTTAAGCTAGCTATCAATCCATGCTTTACAGACCATTTTCTTCGAAAATGCCTGTACCAAGTCAGGAATATGGCAGTTGTTTTTCACTTGTTCCGTTGGTTGATAGTGTTTCATTTTGACAGTTTTACAGACTTCCCTTCTATTGAATTTGACACAGGAACATATTACATTGTTTTATATATAACTGTTCATAATATGATTTTTTTAGATAAATATCCCCATATTTTAGAAAGAGGAGCATGAAATAATTTGCACATATCTACAAACCTGAATATACTATCAGTCCCAAACAAAACACATAATTAATCCAAGCTCTGATCAAGCACATCATACATGTACTAATACTTCCTTTGAAATCTTATATAGACGCACAATTATAAATTCAAGGTAATATTGTTCGAATTACGAAATCGATTTGCACTTTTTTAACTTGATTTTTAAACATTGATATATAACCATGTGAAGTATTCCGTACCTATTCACTATAAATCCGAATAGGAAATGTTTTAAAGCACTACTATCAGTTAATGAATGAAAGATCCTTTTCTACGAAAACTTTATCTATATTTTTAAAAATAGATTGTCGTTTCATTTTAAGATTACATCTAATTATACTTTCATATTCATATACATTTGTATTTGAATCCACTAGTTTTGTCTATGTAGTGCCATAAACAAATTTGTGTTATTATAAACAACTGCCATACAAGTGAGAGTTTAAGCTAGCTATCAATCCATGCTTTACAGACCATTTTCTTCGAAAATGCCTGTACCAAGTCAGGAATATGGCAGTTGTTTTTCACTTGTTCCGTTGGTTGATAGTGTTTCATTTTGACAGTTTTACAGACTTCCCTTCTATTGAATTTGCCTTGTAGGTCAGTATCAAGTTAACTTGCTGTACAGGTTAGGACTGCACCCATCTGTAGGTCAGAATTTTTGTTATACTTATTTGCTCCCCTACCAACATTACTTTTAATAACTTTATTACATATAGTTTATAAAGCCATTGATAATAACTTTATTACATATAGTTTATAAAGCCATTGATAATAATCCTATAAAATCTGTGTTACTGGTTCATAGTTTGTTTACAAAGAAAATAGAAAAGTTTAACATTCGTCTTTAAAATTCAATCGCCGTGATATAGCAATTTTGTGCTGAGGCTACGTAAACCAAACACTAATCAATCAATAAATTCAACATTGGATTTCAACAATCGTTTACAACAATAAACATGTGATTTCAACAATAAACATGTGATTTCAACTTTCCACAATCAAATTGATGTTTTATCTTACTATATTGTTCATCGTTCTTTCTAAACTCAACATTTGATTTCAATTTTAATCATTAATTTTGTTTTTCAAAATCTATTTACATTTATTTCTTTTTTTTTTCAAAATCTATTTACATTTATTTCTTTTTTTTTTCAATATGTGATTTAAATATTCAACATTAAACATTAAATTTCAATATTCAACATTCGTTTTTCATCATTTAATCATTGTTTAAAATATTTCAACATTTGATTTCAACATTCAACATTCGTTTTTTTTTTCACATTTGACATTCGATTTCACTTTCTAAAAGTTAAATATTAAACATTTGTTTATCCGTTTTCATCATTCAACATTCGTTTTCAGCGTTTACATTCGATTTCAATATTCAACATTCGTTTTTTTTTTTTTCACATTTAACATTCGATTTCACTTTCTAAAATTAAATATTAAACATTCGTTTATCCTTTTCAACATTCAACATTCGATTTCAGTATTCTACATTCATTACTAAACCTGCACCATTCGTTTTCAGCGTTTTAAATTCGATTCCAATATTCATATTTTAACAATCAACAATTGTTTTTAACAATCCACATTCGATTTAATTTTTCAATTTTCGTTTTTAACCATTTTGCTCAACCGTTTCGGTACTTATACATCCCCGCACTCAAATATTCGGCTTTGAGCGTTTCTGATGAAGAATCAAGAAAAACGCTTCGGACGCATGTTATTATTTAACGTGTTGTTTTTATTTTTTAACATTAAACATTTTTTTTTCAATTTCATTTTTCTTCATCTTTATTTCAGCATTCAACACTAAATTTGAAACACTCGAACATTCGTTTTCAACATTCGATGAGAACTTTGAACATATATGTATCATTTAGTTTGAAAATTCAACATTCAAAATGCATTTTTCTCTTTTTCAATATTCGATGTCAACATTGAACATTCAGTTTTCAACATTCAACAATCGATTTCAATATTCAACTATCATATTCTACATTTAATCATTATTGCGTGAATGTCACATATTTAGTTTTTAGTATTTGTTAAATCTTTTGTATTTTTATGTCTTTGGGGTATTATTTTATTTTAATTCTGTTGTCGGTCGTTGTCTTATTGACGTCTATGCCACCTTTTTCCCTTTTGCGTTGTAAGGATACTGCCTTATTTATTCATAAGCCACATTTTCACTACTAGTATTTTCTTTGTAAGGGTATTTTATCATTGACGTATATGCCACAGTTTGTTTTATTATTGGTTACGTCAGTGAACTGTATCATTGATGTATATGGCACATTGTTTTTATTATTGATGTCATTGTACTATGTCATTGACGTATATGCCACATTGTTTTTATTATTGGTGTCGTCAGTGTACTATGTCATTGACGTATATGCCACATTGTTTGTTTTTATTATTGATGTCGTCAGTGTACTGTGTCATTGACGTATATGCCACATTGTTTGTTTTTATTATTGATGTCGTCAGTGTACTATGTCATTGACGTATATACCACATTGTTTTTATTATTGGTGTCGTCAGTGTACTATGTCATTGACGTATATGCCACATTGTTTGTTTTTATTATTGATGTCGTCAGTGTACTCTATCAATGACGTATATGCCACATTGTTTTATTATTAATGTCATCAGTGAACTGTATCATTGACGTATATGCTACATTGTTTGTTTTTATCATTGATGGCCTCAGTGTACTGTGTCAATGACGTATATGACACATTGTTTGTTATATTAGCTCACCGGGGCCCGAACGGCCCCATGTGAGCTTTTGTCATCACTTGGCGTCCGTCGTCTGTCGTCGTAAACTATTTCAAAATCTTCTCCTCTGAAACTACTGGGCCAATTACCTTCAAACTTTAACTAAATGTTCCTTAGGGTATCTTGTTTATAAATTGTATCCGAAGTTTGTATCCATTGACAAACATGGCCGCCATGGCTAAAAATAGAACATAAGGGTAAAATGCAGTTTTTGGCTTATATCTCAAAAACTAAATCTTTTAGAGCAAATGTGACAGGGTAAAATTGTTTAATTGGTCAAGATCTATCGGCCCTGAAATTTTCAGATGAATCGAACAACCCATTGTTGGGTTGCTGCCACCAATTGGTAGTTTTAACAAAATTTTGCAGTTTTTGTTATTATTTTGAATATTATTATAGATATATATAAACTGTAAGCAGCAATAATGTTCAGCAAAGTAAGATCTACAAAAATAATATGACCATAATAGTCAATTGACCCTTAAGGAGTTATTGCCCTTTAAAGACAATTTTACACAATTTGTTCATCAAGTTTGCTAACATTTAAAAATCTTCTCCCTGAAACTACTGGTCCAATTACCTTCAAACTTTTAACTAAATGTTCCTTAGGGTATCTTGTTATAAATTGTATCCGAAGTTTGTATCCATCGACAGACATGGCCGCCATGGCTAAAAATAGAAAATAAGGGTCAAATGCAGGTTTTAGCTTATATCTCAAAAACTAAATCTTTTAGAGCAAATGTGACATGGGGTAAAATTGTTTAATTGGTCAAGATCTATCGGCCCTGAAATTACCAGACGAATCGAACAACCCATTGTTGGGTTGCTGCCACCAATTGGTAGTTTTAACAAAATTTTGCAGTTTTTGTTATTATTTTGAATATTATTATAGATATATATAAACTGTAAGCAGCAATAATGTTCAGCAAAGTAAAATCTACAAATAAGTTAAATATGACCAAAATTGTCAATTGACCCTTAAGGAGTTATTGCCCTTTAAAGACAATTTTACACAATTTGTTCATCAAGTTTGCTAACATTTAAAAATCTTCTCTGAAAAACAGGTGAGCGATTCAGGCTCTTGAAAGCCTCTTGTTATTGATATCGTCAGTGAACTGTATCATTGATGTATATGCCACATTGTTTTATTATTAATGTCGTCAGTGAACTGTATCATTGACGTATATGCCACATTGTTTGTTTTTATTATTGATGTCGTCAGTGTACTGTATCATTGACGTATATGCCACATTGTTTGTTTTTATTATTAATGTCGCCAGTGAACTGTGTCAATGACGTATATGCCACATTGTTTGTTTTATTATTGATGTCGTCAGTGTACTGTGTCATTGACGTATATGCCACATTGTTTTTATTATTGATGTCGTCAGTGTACTGTATCATTGACGTATATGCCACATTGTTTTTATTATTGATGTCGTCAGTGTACTGTATCATTGACGTATATGCCACATTGTTTTATTATTGATGTCGTCAGTGTACTGTGTTATTGACGTATATGCCACATTGTTTATTGTTTGTTTTTATTATTGATGTCGTCAGTGTACTGTGTCATTGACGTATATACCACATTGTTTGTTTTATTATTGATTTCGTCAGTGTACTCTATCAATGACGTACATACCACATTGTTTGTTTTATTATTGATGTCGTCAGTGAACTGTATCATTGACGTATATGACACATTGTTTGTTTTATTATTGATGTCATCAGTGAACTGTATCATTGATGTATATGCCACATTGTTTGTTTTATTATTAATGTCGTCAGTGTACTGTGTCAATGACGTATATGACACATTGTTTGTTTTATTATTGATGTCGTCAGTGTACTGTGTCAATGACGTATATGACACATTGTTTGTTTTATTATTGATGTCGTCAGTGTACTGTGTCATTGACGTATATACCACATTGTTTTATTATTGATTTCGTCAGTGTACTCTATCAATACGTACATACCACATTGTTTGTTTTATTATTGATGTCGTCAGTGTACTGTGTCATTAACATATACGACACATGCTCTTTTAAGATAAGTGTAGTGTGAGTATGGTTTCCTTGACGTAAATGTCACATCTCTTTTTATTCGCGTCGTAAGGGTTCTGTCTGAATGACGAATATGCCCTGTTTTACTTTTACGTAGTTATGATACTGCCTCGATGACACAAACGACTGTTTTCACAATTTGCTGTGTAAGGGTACTCTGTCATTTAGGTAGATGCCACATCTTTTAGTTTATTATTGACGTCGTATGACACATTTTTTCATTGTTTGTGCCGTTGGAGTTCTGTTTTCTTGACAAACATGCCACATCTTTGTTTATTATTTTGTATTGTACTGTATCATTGACGGATATGAACATTTTATTATCATTTGTAGCGTTGAAGTACTGTGTCATTAATGTATATGTCACACCGTGTTTTTCGTTTGTGTTGTTCGGTATTGTGTCCTTGACGGATATGCATTTTTTATTTATGTCGTAAGGGTACTGTTTCATTGACGAATACGCCACATCTTTCTTTTATTATTTGTGCCGTTAAGGTATGGTCTGATTGACGTATATGCGAAATATTTTTTTTATTTTCCTGTGTCGTTATGGTTCTGTCTCATTGACGAGCATGCCACATATAATTTTTCAAATATGTCTGGTTTGAGTACGGTCTGATTGACCTATATGCCACTTTTTTTCGCGTTATTAAGGTACTGTCACATTGACTAATATGCCCCAACTTTTGTTTGATTTGTGTCGTAGGAGTACTGTGTCATTGATATATACGACACATCCTACTTAAGTATGTTTCAAAAACATATATGCCACAACAATGTTTTTATTATTTGTGTCGTTTGAGTCTCATTGAAGCATATGCAACATTTTTACTATCGTTGAGTACTGTCTTATTGTCGTTAATGCCAAATTATTTAACTACTGTAGTACTTGCCTCGTTAGTGTACTTTCACGTTGGCGAAATTCCACAGCTTTTTATTGTAAGTGTCGTTGGTTTACTGTCTCACTGAAGTATATGACACATTTAAAAAAAAAAAATATTTGTGTCATTGGAGTACCGTCTTATTGCGTATATGGAATCGTTTTTTGTTATTGTTTCCTGTCGTTCGGGTATTCCTTCTCTAGTGTATATGCAAGATTTGCTTCTCTTGTCTCATTCACTTTTTGCGTTGTGAGGGTACTGTCTAGTTCTTGCACAGAAATGTAAATGCTACTTTTAACATTATTTTAAATGTACAGATACTCTCCTATTGGTGAAAATGACACATTTTTTAATTTTAATATTTGCGTCGTTGGAGTATTTTATCATTAGGACTTAAGCGACATATTTTTACAATTTGTTTCGCCGGATACTGTCTCGTTAACGTCGTTTAACTGTGCGGTACAGCCACGTCCGGTCAGAATGGGGACGTTAAATCTGATGCCTCATGTTGAGAGAGCACCATGCTCTCTGCATGTTTAGAACCCTTGCAACATTTAATTGAGAAGTCCGTAGTTGGCCTGTTGCAAGGCAAAAATTCTGTCCCAATCCTCTTGACCCTCATGTTTCAGTGGCAGTCAAAATATCCCCGACTTTCATCCCGGACGGCCTCTATTTCAGGACCTACCTATTGTCTTTATTGTTAATTTGTTCTTGTTTGAACTTGAAATAAAGTGCCACTGGACGTTAAGCAACAAAAAATTATTCATTGACGTATATGCCACATTGTTTTATTTTTTTGTGTCGATGAGTTACATGACATATCTGTTTTATTATTTATTTCGTTAGAGTACTGTGCAATTGATTTATATAAAACATCCTATTTTAGGATATGTCTCGTTAACCTATTGGAGTTATGTTTCGTTGACGTATGTTCCACATCTTTTTTTTAGTAATTGTGTCATTAAGGTTGTATTTCATATGCCACACCTTTTTATTATGTGCGCTGTAATGGTATAGTCTCATTGACGTATAATCCACATCTTTTTTTCTGTTTGATTACTGTGTCCTTGGCAAATATCACGCACCATTTTGTTTCTTTTTGTCGTTTGGTTACTGTCTCATTCATATATGACACATATTTTTTTTTTTTGTGTCCTTGGAGTATTGCATCATTGACGTATTTTTTTTTTAAATTGTTTGTGTTGTTACGGTAGTTTCATTGACGTATAATTCATAACTTTTATTCGTGTACGTATGGTATCATTGACGTATACCACTTGGGCTTTCTTTCCTTGGCCTTCATTTTTGTTAGAACGTGAAATATTAATGGTTGGTTCAATAACGTCCAGTGATAAATATTAATTGTGCAGAGGCAAAATCTCCTTCATATTAAGGACCATACGAATAAGAAATTGATGTAATACGTATATTGAAGTCTACTAGAATGGACTGGAGGTGGGTGGGGTTGTTGTTGATCTTATTTAGGCTATAAAGAGGGACGAAAGATACCAGAGGGACAGTCAAACTCATAGATCGAAATCAAACTGACAACGCCATGACCAAAATAAAAAGACAGACAAATAATAGTACAGATGACACAACATAGAAAACTAAAGACTAAGCAACACGAACCCCACCAAAAACTGGGGTGATCTCAGGTGCTCCGGAAGGGTAAGCAGATCCTGCTCCACATGTGGCACCCGTCGTGTTGCTTATGTTATTACAAATCCGGTAAATAGTCTAATTCGGGAAGTCACATATAAACTGGTGAATGGAAGTGATACATGAAAATTTTAAAGCTGTTCTATTTGCTAAACATCAGCATAGAATCTTTTTATTTCGAGGACAGATTCAGATAAAGGACATACATATGATTAAAATTTAAATAATAATCTTTATTGCAAAAAGTCAAACCCCGACGGGATAAAATGCGAACATTATATGTTCATAAGAAGCATACAACACATAAAAAGACTTCTAAACGAGTCAAGTTAATAATATGTACATAAAACTACTTTTGTTGGTTTTCAAAAACTGGTCTGAAATATATTGTGAGTTTTCACCAACCATCACAACCTAACCGTCAAATAGAAGTAAAGAAAGAACAACAATTTCTCTAACATTTCATATACATAATTGTTTTGTTGTCGTACATAAAATTTAAGCGGTGATGATATAACGCAAACACATAAAAATATACTTAAATAAAATCGGAATACGGAATATCTTATACAGAACTTATAAGAAAGCAAGGTAGTAATTTTGTAAAATGAATCATGATTGATTGGTTAAATTGAATTTGTATTTGGTAGATAGCACACAAACAAATAAAATCCATTTAGAATGACTCAATGCAAAACACATCCGAATTCGAATGAAATAATTTAAGTTCATTGATGCAAGTTTCTTTATCACGTAAAAAAAAGACTTTCCGTTATCTCTATTACAAACAAGCAGAATATTTTCTTGCATGATAAAATTAATTCCAAACGGCGTATTAATTTGATTAAGTAAGATTTTTATTTAGATGAAAACGCCTGATAACATTTTTCTGGATAACATCTTTCTCATAAGAGTGTGAATTATATATAAAGATAAAGAGCATGTATATTCATGACATTGTTTCTTACTCGGAATTTTTTTTTTTTTTTTTGATTTTCCATATTGAATTATATAGAACAATTGAATGTTCAAATGTTTTTAAAAATGCGGAAAACATAATATTCGAACCACATTATTCAAATACAACAGCCTAGATGATCCAAGTTACATTTTCAAAATTAATCATAATCTTTCCGTAATTTTGTTTTCAATGGAAATTTAACTTTATGTAGGATACAAAGTTATTGGAACACTGTCATATTAGTCTGTATGGCGTTAGACCATATGTTATTTGTACTCGATTAACATCAATTTAAACCAAGAAAAACGTTCATCAAATTAAGAAATAAACGCATGGATAAACTTTAAAAATGTGTTCAGGATGAGAACAAATAAACGATGTATATATCTGAATTATTTGTATCTACCGGGGTGAAAGAAGCAGATGGATTGGCAAATGAAGGAAAAAGACAGCATCCCAATTACACAATACAATTTTAAATTTGTAAAGATTTTATTTACAACCTACACATCCGAAGAGACAATGTCTGTATTTCGAAAAAAAAAAAAAAAAAAATAACAACGAATTTCCTCTTAAACAATTTATATGTGGTTTTGAAAGATTTGATGATATATAACTTGCATTATAATTTTTTTCTCCAAGTATCAAACCCTAAATTGACGTGAATCAAAGAACAACATGTCTTTGTAACATTTCTCTAAATTTCAATATAAAGTTGATGTGTTGTCACACATAAAAATAAAAAGATGTTAATCACAAAAAAACATGAACATAATAAAATTGTTAATATTGTCCTTACTTTGAATACGGAATACAACTGTACAGATGATGACAATCAGTAATTGATAGTATAGAAAATAAAAATACAGAGAAGTTATTTTGAATGACAAAATACACAAACAGATCCGAGTCCGAATAAGCTCATTGTCTGAAAGAATTATTCATGTTTATTTATGTTGATTTCCTTTTCACATCAAAAAGAAAAGCCTTTCCGTCACGATAATTACAAACAAACAGAATATTTTCTTTTTTGTCAAAATAAATTCCCCATGGCACATTCAATCCATCTGATTTAGTAAGAAGTTCTCTGTGATGTTGACCATCGTCAGATATAACTACTACAGTGTTGGTGTTATATCTAGTCACATAAACATTCCCCTCATCATCTGTTGTCACACGCGATAAATCTTGAAATTTATCCTGTTTAAACTTCCAAACTAGTTTTTCATCTAACGAGCAGCAGTATATTGATGTAACGTCTGTACAGACCAACCTGTCTCTGCCTACTGTAATGTCGGTGATAAGGTATGAAGGTAAAGGTATAGTACGTATTACTTTACCTGTCAGGTCCATCACATGTATTATTCTCCTATTAATAACAACGTACAGGTTATTATCATTATATGATATTCCGTAGCAGTCACCACTGGTGTTGATTGTACTGGTGACAGAACCTGTAGATATATTTATTATCAGTATGGTTCTGTAAAGTCCACAGGATACGGCTACAGTATTAATATTTACCACTGACATATAATCTGGTATATAGGACAGAGGAATGTGATGGATATCAGTACCGTCTGAATTACAAATAATAAGTCGTTTATTGTTGTAGTCGAGAAACACTAATGTATTGTCTGTTTTGATACAGTTAAATATGATCGGATTTTCATTCTCGGACTTTTTAATATTAAACTGTTGACGCAAAGTATCAGAAACAGGAGGGTTGGTTTTGACAGGTGTTTGAGCTTGGGTGAATGATTCTTTTGTGGTTGATAAATTTTCTGAAATAGAAAATGATGCATCGAATTAAAACATAATTGGTTAAAAAATATAATGCAGTTAACGACTTAAAGAGATTGAAATTTGGAAAATATTTTGTTGATGTGTACACTTTATCAAATCTTTCACAACCTCAAACTTTAAAGGACTTTTTACGATTGATTTAATTTCATCGGTTGCTACACATGCTTTTTACTATTCTGCGGCCTAGACGCGCATATATTTATCTTCAACTTTTTGCAGAATATTCTTTTCATCCTGTTTTGGGAAAATATATTTATTTTGTTTTTCGGCCTGTGCGTCCGGTCGTCTGTCTGTCCCGCTTCAGGTTAAAGTTTTTGGTCAAGGTAGTTTTTGATGAAGTTGAAGTCCAATCAACTTGAAACTTAGTACACATGTTCCCTATGATATTGTAATGCCAAATTAGAGTTTTGACCCCAATTTCACAGTCCACTGAACATTGAAAATGATACTGCGAGTGGGGCATCTGTGTACTATGGACACATTCTTGTTTTTAAGAATAACATACGAATTGATTGATCGATTGTCGGTTACTTGGCGTCCAGCGGCAAATATTTCATGCATGTTCAGGACGAGAACAAATTAACATAAATTACAATAGGTAGGTCCGGTAATAGAGGTCCACTGTGTTGCAGGTCGGGGAAATTTGGACTGCTAATTGGAAAACGAGGGTAGGGACAGACATTTTGTCTTGCAACAGGCCACCACGGACCACTCAAAGCGTCGTCGTAACGTGCAGAGAGCGTCTACACCGACGCATCGGATTTAAAGTCCCAATTCTGACCGCACGTGGCTGCGTACATGATACATCTCGTACAACCACACGGACGCCCCATTATTGCAAGGGTTTTACTATCGGTCGAAAGAAGACCTGAAGTGACCATATTTCTTTCCCCAAGTTACCGTTGGGGATCGAATTTATTGACTTTTTCGTTTCTTTTCTACGGAAATCATAGAGCCGACTTATAAAACACAAAACACTGGGAAAACTTTGTCACAATGAATAAAAGTAGAAACACACAAAGATATTGGATTTATTGATTGTTGGTTGCTTAACGTTCAGTGGCAAATATTTCATGCATGTTACGGACGAAAACAATTGAAAATAAATACAATAGGCGGATCCTTTAAAAGAGATCATCCGGGATAAAAGTCTGGTAAATTAGGGTATATTGGTTAGGAACAGGCAATTTGCCTTGTATCTGGCAACCTTTGCACCCCTCAAAGAGTTGTTACAAGGGTTCTTAAGTTGAAGAGAGCGTTGCGCTCCTACACAAGGCATCGGATTTAATGTCCCCTTTCTGACTTGACGTGGCTGCATACTTGTACATCCTGCAGAGCAAAACGGTCGACCACGTTGGCAAGGGTTTTTACTGCCGGTCGGAAGAACCATATTTCTATTCCCCAGTCACCCTTGGGGCGATATTGGATAGAAGAGTGGATTTGAAATAAGTTGCATTATTGCAGTCGTATACGAGTTTAATACTGTATAGAACTACGATCAACGTACCATGCTATAGAGGGACTTCTGTTTGGTATTGCCTTACTGTAAAATTTATTCTTCACACTCCCGTCTTTAAAATGAACGAAGCATTTGCAACTGGACGCATTAAGCAAACAACAATTGATCATTTATGAGCTTACCATTTTGAAAGGCCTTGTGTTGTTCGTGGAGTTCAATATTTAGTTTGATGAAAAATTCTTCATGAGTATTTTTTTCATAATAAGGATATTTAAATACAAGGACAAATATATACATTATGATGTCTTTCGGTTACGCACAGATCTGGTAGGGAGCAAGTTTAACAAGGAGGCTTCCTAAACCTGGATACAAATCTCTCTAAGAAGCTCTAAGAAGCTTCGCCGAAAGGGACTTGAGGTGGATCTGTTGGATGTATAAGTACAAACCCACATCAGATCACGATTGGGGCGTTATGTCAGTTACACTTATAGGACTTTCTGCATATTAACCCTTACAACGGTTTTGAGAATCCTTATGTTGCCTATTGCGAAGAAATAATTTTGACCATATGCACCATTCTCTTATGTTGTAGCTGTCAATATCTCAAAGCCATTTATACAAGTCGACCCACTTTCAGGGTTGACCATACAATTTGTTCTTAGCTTGTGCTCTTTCTGATTAAGCCACTGATTTAAACAAAAAATATAATCAGTCTTTATAAAAATTATGTTATATGATTACTCAAAGAGAAAATACAATACCACTGATAACTTATGAACCAAAAGCTGACTTTGAGTTAACAATATGGTCGCCAAGACTTCTGACTGGTAGTAACAACATTGCCAAAGTGAGGCGTATGCATGATGTCTCGTGTAAAGGTAATAATTTGAAGAAATGGTATGATTGCCAATGAGACAACTCTCCACTTAAGACCACATATCATAGCAGTTATCAACTATAGGTTACAATACGGCCTTCAACAATCAGCAAAATATATATCGCATATTAAGCTATATGACAAAT
This sequence comes from Mytilus coruscus, assembly GCA_017311375.1. NCBI lineage: Eukaryota > Metazoa > Mollusca > Bivalvia > Mytilida > Mytilidae > Mytilus > Mytilus coruscus. The sequence goes on along the minus strand of JAASAO010001719.1, from coordinate 168,873 downwards.
GTTAAACAATTCAAACAAAAAACTAACGGCCTGATTTATGTCAAAAATGATAAACGAAAAAAATATGATATATATATAAAAAGCGACAACCACTATAACAAAAAACATGTTGGCTGGCGCCAAACCCTCCCTATCTAGTACAGTTGTGTAACTGTACAACATTAGACCGAACTATGAAAATCAATTGGAATGCCCTCAACGGTGACTGGGGAATAAAAATATGGTCACTACAGGTCTTCTTCCGACTGGCAGTAAAACCCTTGCTAAAGTGGGGCGTCCGGTTTGCTGTGCGGGATGTATCAAGTAAACAGCCACGTCCGGTCGGATTGAGGACGTTTAATCCGATGCCTCGTGTAAAGATAGTGCATCGCTGTTTGCACGTTAAGAACCCTTGCAAAAACTATTTGAGGGGTCCGTAGGTGACCTATTGCAAGGCAAAATTCTGTCCCTATCCAATATACCCTCATTTTCCTGTGGCAGTTCAAATTTCCACGACCTTCATCCCGGACGGCCTCTATTTCAGAACCTACCTTTTGTACTTATTGTTAATTTGTTCTCGTCCTGAACATGCATGAAACATTTGCCACTGGACGCTAAGCAACCAACAATTAATTAATTTATCGATTGGAAGGAGCTTAATTTCAGATGGATAAATAGCACATTAAAATTTTACACTTACATAAAAATACAAAGTACATATCTGTCGATACTCGCAGTTAACTTTTGGCTAGTTCAAGCCATTAACAACAAGTAAAAATTCATGTTGCTTCTTCTAAAGTTTGTTTGGAGTGAAAAACAAGTTAGCATGCTACAAGTCTATGTCGCCTATCCAACTTACCCTCAGGTGTTTGAGCTAGGGCATGTGCTTCCTCTTTTGTTGACATATATTCTGAAATAGATAAAATAAAAAAAGCTTCGATTATATCATTTGAACAAATAATTAGTTAAATTAAAATGCTAAAGAGGGGTTTTTGTTTTATTATCCACCATTTTACAGTGCATTCATATTAAATGCATTCTTCATTTGTTCTGGTCTTGCAAACGAATGCAACATTTGCCACTGGTCGTAAATATCCCTAGTATGGCTGGAGAATAGAAATATAAACCCTTTTCAAAGTGGGACGTCCGTTTGGCTGTGCGGGATGTACAAGTACGCAGTCACGTCTTGTCAGAATTGAAACGATAAATCCCTTGCCTCGGGAAGAAAGAATGCCAGGCTCTCTGAACGATCCGTAGGTGGCCTGTTACTTTGCAATTAAGTTTCATTAAATGTTGTTCCTGACTTAAATTTTGTTGTTTGAAAGAAGGCCAATTAAATATTATAAATATAAGTGGAAATTTAATAATTTTATAATAGAAACTAAAGCATGAGGTCTTTCGCTTTCGCAAAGACCTTGTCAAAGTAAGGGCGTCTGTTTGGTTACCTTGGATGCTTAAATCCGAGTGTCAAATTCTCTTTGAGTGAAAACAGTAAGATAGTCGCACAATATTATGGAATTCTATGCGACTGTTAACCAAGTGAGATGCCTAACTAGCTATACAACAAGGTTTAATCCATCATTTTCTACAAAAGGAAATGCCTGTACCAAGTCAGGAATATGACAGTTGTTTTCCATTCTTTAACGATTTTGATTTTTCCTTTTGATGAGGGACTTTCCGTTTTGAATTTTCTTTGAGTTCATCATTTCTGTTGTTTTAAATTTTACAAGTCTACATTTCTGCCGCCTATCAAACTTACCCTCAGGTGCTTGAACTTTGGCGTTTGCTCCTTCTTTTGTTGACATATTTTCTGAAGTAGATAAAACAAAAGCCTCGAAATCATCATTTGAAGAAATAATTGTTAAATCAAAATGCAGTTTACCGACGTTACTAAGGAGGTGCTTCTGTTTTATTTTCCACCATTGTACAGTACTTTCATATTCTATGTATTTTTGATTTGTTCTCGTTCTGAAAATGAATGAAACATTTGCCACCGGTCGTAAAACAAACAACAAACAATCAATCGATCACTTATGAACAGCATATTAAGAACAAGTCTTATTCTGAGGTTTGTAGGGATATTTTTTTAGTTTCACGAAATATTCTTCCCGACTTAAACTTAGTATTTTGAATTAGGGGAAAATTTAATTTTATATATATTTTTATTGTACCATGATATCTTCCCTTTTCGCAAATATATGGTTGGTAGCTTTTGCGAGGAGCTCCCCTAACCGGGATAGATAAATCGATACAAATCTTTCTGACATCCAAGACATTTGAGCGTGAGAGAAAATATCTCTGGATCAATTGAAAAGTTTTCCTTTTGTAGCATTTATACTCGTATAGACTAAGAATGCTCTAAAATCTTTTAAAACCCATAAAACCGTTAAAAAGGGTTAAAACACCAAAAATTCATCGGCAAGAATTTGACATTTGACCTTATGACCATAATTAAGGGAATTGGTACCCAAAGTCATTGCAATAGACTCCATGAGTCTAGGACCTTTCTTTCATAGTTGTAGTTAATAACGTCTTTGCACACACCGCCAATGCTCCTTACGGAAAGTATTAGAATAGGTTAAAAAAACTCAAGTTGACTATCCAGGATATGACCTTGAAAATTCACCAATGTTAATGCAAACGACCCTATGAGTCCATTACATTTTGTTTAAGAGTTGTGCCTTATAGTGTTTTAAAAACCCTTCAATAGGGGTTATGCTCCTTACAAAATGGTATAGTCCAAGGATCTCAAGTCAACAGACCTAAGATCTTTGCGAATTACGATATATCAGATACCTCAGCATACCTCTAAGTAAAATTTTCAAGAAGAGATAACTCCTATAAGAAGTTGATGACTCGCTTCGGTCAAAATGTAATAAAGTTGTGTTGTGACAGTCGACAAGTGACATTTATAAAAAAAAACCACATTTGTCGCCAACTCTTTTAGTTTATGAAGAGTAGCAATATAAAAAAATGAAATGGGGGATAAAAAATTGAGAATGGAAATGGGGAATTGTGTCAAAGAGACAACAACCCGACCAAAGAGCGGAAAACAGCCGAAGGGATCCTCAACACAGCGAGAAAATCCCGCAACCGGAGGCGGGCTTCAGCTGGCCCCTAAACAAAAATGTGTATTAGGTCAGTGAAAATGGACGTCATACTAAACTCCAAAAACATATAAATGAACTAAAATTAAAAATCATACAAGACTAACAAAGGCGAGAGGCTCCTGACTTGGGACAGGCACTAAAATGAGGCGGGTTAAACATGATATAACTTATTTGGTGCCCAAACCACAAGAGAGATTTTAATAACCCGATACTTGGTACCACAGATCATTTCAATAATTAGCGTACTGTTTTTATACTTTTCAGTTTGAAATTTGGACGAAGAAAAAGAATAAAAATAATAACTATTAAAAACCAAATGTTCAGAGAACAAGTGAAGGCCTTTAAACATTAAATTTCTAAATAATTGATAAGAAGCTATCTGCGGTTTACTCAAAGGTACTATTCATGTCCAATCATAGGTTTCTTCATACTTATTATACAAAAATATATGGTTTCTATATACTTTTGTCTGAACAAAGGGATATAATTTGCCACTTCCGGTTTAGAAAATGTTACTTGTGGTCTCAGATGATGGCTTAAGTCACACTGATTCCAAAAATATATGGTTTATATATACGTTTGCTTGAAATAAGGCTGATTAAATTGCAACTTCCGGTTTGAAAAAAAATCACTTTTTAAAAACTTCACTTATCAAACAAAATCAAAAGGTCTTTCCACATAAAAATTGGCCACAGCTTAAAGCCTCTTCCGAACATTTGAATGTCCCGACTATGTACTGGTTACCAAAATTACACAAACAACCATTTAAATTCCGTTTCATCTCCGCATCTAGTAAGTTTTCTACTACTCATATGTCAGTGCTTCTAACTACTTCCCTTATTACTATCAAAGAACTTGTTATTAACTTTTGTAATAAAACTTATGAAAATAATGGTATTAATTTTTTTGGAGTGTTAAAATTTTTTTTGAGGTTTTAGATGAAATACGTGCTTTTGATGGTCCTTTTTATTCTGTTGACAGTGATGATTTTTCTATTCTCTACACTACACTTCCACACAATCTTATCAAGAAAAAGTTTTCATATTTAATTAAATCGTCTTTTGAAAAATCTAATTGCAAATTTATTTGCTGTAACTTGTTTAAAGCCTTTTTCTGTAACAAAAAAGAAAAGTATGCTAGATACACTTACTGGAAATGTGAAGATATGATTGAAGCTTAAAATTTTCTCCTGGACACATTTATGTACGTTTTGGCAATATAGTGTATCGACAGGTAGTAGGTATTCCTATGGACACTAACTGGACCCCTTTAATAGCAGATTTATTCCTGTATTGCTATGAATCTCAGTTTATTACCAAACTCAGTAAAGACACGTTATTGTTACATTTGGTTGATACATTCAACAATACCTACCGTTATCTTGATATTTTTTCGTTAAATAATCCAGAGGTCTCTAAATATACAACCGAAATTTACCTAAAGGAACTTGCTATAAATACAGCAGTAGTTGTCCTTTTCTTGATTTAGACATTTTTTAATTTCTAAATGGAAACTCCATACTAAAATTTACGACAAAAGAGACGATTTTTAATTCCCTGTTGTTAATTTTCTTTTTTTAGACGGCGATGTTTCCCTGGCTCAATCATACGGTGTTTATATCGTTATGCCCGTGTGTGTACATTTTGACGAACGCAATCAATGCATCACTGGTAAATTATTAAGTCAGGGATTTCGTTACCATAAATTACTTAAAACTTTACTAAATTCTTTTATAGATATAAAGATTTGATTAGTAAATTTGACTGTATCTGTAGAAAATTTATTAAAACGGTATTTCACATCCTAAATTTTACGGTAATATTGTACTAAAAGCGCGGAAATCACTATGTGATCCATCTAAACTTATCGAACCTTTAAACAAACTTATTAGTAAAGGTTTGTTTTACCAATGTTTTGATTAGATCTTTGAATGTAGTTTACATTGGCACAAATATCGATTTTGTCATCAGCAAATTACAACATAACTAAATTTGTATTCTTTTTTAAACCGTTTTTGTTTTGGTTTTTTTTATGTATAAATACACATCCATGTTAATTTTCTATATAGAGATTATACATGTTTATTAAATAAAGGTTAACTCCTAACTATCCTGTCGTTCGTGTTAATTTGACCTGTTGATACAATTTGTATTTTTTGTTATTTAATGTCTACTAGTAAATTTCTCACATTACAAGGAGAGAGAAAAACCACGAGTAAAACACTCACAAGAGATTTACCGTACAGTGAGAGATATTTCTTTATTTATTAGGATACAGACCCTCTTATGGGTGTTGTGTGTGCTTAATAAAGTTAAAGAAAGAAACAGGGTTAATTGCTCCCCCTCATAAATAAAAAGAGGGGCGGGACTTAAGTCTATATTCTATTTCAGGTCCCACGCGCGTCTGTCTCGTGGATTACGACGTCATGGCTTGTTCATATTAGCGAAAACTTCTGGTTTTTTTTTTTCGGTGGAGATGTTAAACAGACAACATGTATATCGACGGAATAACACAACGTATTTCTTTTGTTACTGTACGTAATTGATGTTTTAATCAGAGTTCACGAGCAGTGCATGGTGTTGATATATTTTATCCTGTGCAATGTTATTACACGTTTGTCGATTATTTTCAGACAATGTACATACTTCAGCAGCAGTTTGTAAAACAGATTTGTATTTTAATCTATGATCAGACATTTTATTGTAAGATTCCAATGATATGTATGGAGCTCGAAGCGACTTCTACATCCTTGAATGTGATCCCGCTACGACAATTCTTGGAAGGTAGATGCACAACGTTGTTAAATGAAGATGAAATTCATGTATACTCTGATGACTGCAATTTTTGAGTTCAGTGTAGTTTTAGAGAAGATTCGATAACTTGCATTTGGTTCATGTTTGCCTAATTGTAATAACAATATTAAAGATCAAGTATTCGCGAACAATTGGAAAGTTTTTCCTTCAATTGATTTATGATGTACTCTCAAACACTCGTCGCGCCAACAAACTGGTGGTTCCTTTGATTGGGGACCATTTGATACATGAGCTTGTGGTATGGGACCCCTTATTCGGCACGACCAGAAAGAACATACAAGAAAGCAGCACATATTCTAAAAATAATGTCCTTCAAACAGCTGTAACTTTGTCAATAAGTAAATTATTTGGTTATTTTGATGTAAAATGAAAGTTTCAAGACTTGGAATCATTATAGAACACTTTTAAACGTTTCTTATGAATATTAAAGAAAAAGAAATAAAAAAAGAACATTTGCCATGTTGCTCAGATCAAAACTACCTTTTTGGACTACCAAATATCCGGGAACAGGCATGCTCTAATATGCAATTAAAGATATGTTGAATTTTACAGCAGAAGTCAGAATAAGGAATAGTTTTGACATGAAATGACTACCACTTTATTGGAACTTAAGAAAATTAGGAATAGATTACCTTAGCTGTATTTGGCAAAACTTTTAGGAATTTTTGGTCCTCAATGCTCTTCAACTTCGTACTTTCTTTGGTCTTTTAAACTTTTTGATTCGAGCGTCACTCATGTGTGTTTTGTAGACGAAACGCGCGTCTGGCGCAAATACAAAATTTTAATCCTGGTACAACGTATCTATGATGCATTATTTACCATGATTCCTTGAAGTGGCAGAATTTAACATAGAAAGCAATGGAGCTATGTTATTTAGCATGATTCCTTGAAGTTGCAGAATTTAACATAAACAGCAATGGAGCTATGAATTATTGGTGTTATTCCCTGTCCCATGCAAAATCAATGTCAATAGTTAAGTTATGAAATATAGAATTGCTTCATGTGGAAAAAAAGGATGTAAATCTTAATTGTTGTACTACATTATTAAATGGTTGCATAACTACACAGCTTCGAGATATCCTCCAATCAGAAGTCTTAATACGGGTCTCTTGGTTACATTAAATTAAAATGGAGGGAAAAAAACAGTCAGTTTCATGAAAACAATCATATAAAGATTTTTAGAAATAATAGTTGCAGACTAGGCTTTTATTAATTCGTTAAATTTCATTATTCTCTTGTTTGCCTAACATTCTGCACTGACGTGAGCAGGATCTTGTTTCAGAGCATCACATTTTTGACCTTATTTGCAATGCATTTATAAATTTTAAAAACATTCATGCTGGACAGACACCCAAATTTACAGGTTTTCCATATATTCACATAAGCACGCATTATATTAGTTACTCGAAACTATCCGATTAATTTGCATAGTTGCTTGAATGATTTTCAGAAAAAATTAATGCTTACTCAATGAAAGTTTGAAGATTTATTATAAAATTACTGATTTATAACATCCAAGAAATTTTAAACGTTGTATAAGTTATATCTCCAGGACTAATGAAAAGTTTGCCTTTTAAACATTTACACTCCTACACAAAAAGATTACTTTTAAAAGCTTTTAAAACCCTTACAATTGGGTCAAAACACGTTCATTATCAATGATGTGACCTTCACTTCATGACCTTTATCGAGAATATTGGTCCCTAATTGTCATTGCAAAAGACCTGCAATGAAGAGAATCTAGTAACCATTTGAGATCATTAGGGGAAAAAAAAGTTAGTATCTAAAATATGACTTTGACCTTGACATATATATACTAGATATGGTCCAATGGTTTTCAATCAAAGACCCTAGGTCTTTTAGGCTTATGGTTTATGGTATACTTCAATATACCGCTTTCTGTCGCTAACTCCTTTTGTTTATGAAGAGTAGCAATAACAATGTATATGGGAAAGGGGGAAGATAATTCTTTTAAGTTTGGTGCCTAACAGACGAGAACGATTTTAGTTACCATAAAATTGGTACCAAAGATCATTTCAATAGTTTGCGTAATTTTATTTACTTTTCCCTTTGAAATTTGGCGGAGAAAAAAGCATAATTTATTACTCGGAGAACAATTGAAGGTCTTCCCACCCCAAATGGACATATCTAAGACAGAAAATATACTTTTCAGACTTTGACCTTGACCCAATTTCAATTCATTAAACAAGGGCCTAAAATCAAAACACCATAATCTCTTTAATATATGGGTTATGAGTTATATCACCATACAGCTAATTTTAAATATAAATATCACCATACAGCTAATTTTAAATATAAGAGAAGAGAAAACTCCTATCAAATGTCTACGTAACCTTTAAACTAAAATTGATTTTGTTATGACATGTCGCGACTAACCATGCTGTAAAAATATTTTGTCGGTATCTTATACGATTTCTGAAAATTGGTTATAATAAGCCAAACTCAAATTTAGCACTTAACCTTGACCTTTTACCTTGACCTACTTTTCTTTTTAACCGACCTACGACCTCAAATCAAAAAGACCGTAGGTCTTTATCACTTACGGTTTGCCAGGTACAAAAAACGTTTAATTTTTATCAAATACGATGGGGAAATAACTCTCATATGGAATTTCTTTACCACTTCGGTCAAAATTAAACAAAACATCATGAGGATTTAATGAGCAATTTGGAAAAAAAATCAGTTTTTTCTACGATTTCGCAGCATTAGAAATAACAAGAAAAACCGTGTTCGGGGAGATAACTGTTTTAAGGAAAAGTATTCGGTGAAGCGGTATCAGTTGCAAAAGTGTATAAACTGTTCGTTATCATATACCAAATATCTAAGCAACATCTTGCGAAACAATCAAGCAGCAAAAGAATAAAATGGGCTCAAGGAACAATCACAGGTCTTTCCATCTCACATTTCGATATTAAAGGATTAGATTAATAAACAGCTTAAAAAACGTTATTAGAAGATGTCTCTTCGGGTTCATATCATTAGTGACATCAACCTGATTCTAAACATAATAAGGTGTTGATGTATTTTTATATTAAAGTAGTGTGAAAATGGCTATTTCCGGTTATAATAATGTCACTTCCGGTTGACTTTTTTGAAGGTCATATGTCTACCAACGTAATGCAAAAGACCTACTGGTTTATATGAACCAGTTTGAATTTTCAACAAAGGTCTTAATCTAGAATGTCAAATTTATCTTTGATCTTGAGCTCAATTTCAAGGTCATAGGTCAGTGATATCATATCGAAAGACCCCAGGTCGTCCATTTTTAAGGGGGGAAGAGTTTTACTGATTTCAAATATATAAGGAGAGAAAACTCGTATAAAGGGTCACCAAAACATTTCGACACCAGTGCGTTGAAGTTGCTAAATGTTGTAAACAACTATTTGGCAAAAACATCTCATCATTAACTGTTACGGTTTCTTTGGAATAAAGATAACAAGCTAAATACAAAATTATGAACATGACCTTAAAAGAGGGACGAAAGATACCACAGGGACAGTCAAACTCATAGATCGATAACAAACTGACAACGCCATGGCCAAAAATAAAAAGACAAACAGACAAATAATAGTACAGATGACACAACATAGAAAACTATAGACTAAGCAACACTAACCCCACCAAAAACTTGGGGTGATACCTTTACCACAACCTCATTTGGTGGTTATTGTAAGTCATTTGTTAAAGGTATCATTTTTTTTAATAATCTTGTATTATGTCCTTGTACAGTCGTATGAGGTCGAGGGTTATAAGTTTTGGCTCGAAGACAGCTGTATTGGATTGAGCAAAGAATATGGGACTAATATAAAAACACATTTAATAACACTTTATAATTTATCTGTTTTATGAATATTTACAAGAAATTTGAATTTTTACCAATAATAAAATGTAAAGTGAAAAATTAGTTACCAAGACAAATAGGTAGGAGTGTTGCAGTACCATCAATGTTTGTTCCGCTTCCATTTGAATGTTTGAAAATGGCATGCGATATATTTCGTAACTGCTCTTCAATGTTATCGTTCGTTTCAAATAACTCAGCCTCGAAATCAAATTCTAAGTAAACTGGTTGTCCAATGGGTTTTGGTGTATTCCATTGTGTGAACTCTGTAATGTACAAGTAATGATAAAATAATGCATCGAGCAGCCTATTATATTGTGTTTAAACCGTTGGTGGGACGTCAACCTCTTCATCAAAGTGGCGTCTTTTTGCTAGAATTAACCCGTTTCAAATTGATCACCACATTTTATGCAATGGCTCACTTTAAATGCTTAATTAGATTAATTTTAAATGAATAATCTACTGCTTTTTGTTCAAATATGGAATTGGTTTCAAAAACTACCTTTGATTTTTTTCATGGTTTTTTTTTTGCCGTGTCTGTAGTGTAAATCTGACATCAATCATATAGACAAAGGCTCTCATCTACGATCTTTTAAAAAAGAATGTATATTTTATATATATATTAGACTCAGATCGACGTCTGGTCTCTTATCGACGTTCAAATCTAACATCACAATAAAATAACATTCCAAATCGAGAGCAAATTGTATGTCCTTCTAATCGACGTCCAATTTTTGGCTTGTCGCAGTGAAATCACATATTCATATATTAAAGGGTGGGTTGAACCTTAAACTCAAAAAAAATGTTGAAAATTTTAAGACCAAATCATAATACTTTTCAACAATTGGCCGTACGTTTTCATTCTTTATATTGTTTGGGTCTGTATTCTGCCCTCTAGATGTCTTTTGGTTATCTACATCTCATATGTTTATATGATCAAGACCGAACAAGAAAGGAAAATGACAACGTAGTTCAGGAATATGAACGTATTTCACCAAAATATTAATATGCATGTACATGTAATAGTAATATAATGTCGGTGATATTCTAATTGTCATTTCTGATGTTTGTCCTTTTATTTTGATACAAATTTAGGAAAACAGTTATAGTATCTGTTAGCTACTTCACAAAAAGACAAAACGATACAGGTAATATAAACAAGGATCAATTTAAAAATAAATGATTCAATGATATTTAGACATTAGAGGAGACTCTCATCAATGAGACGTCGTTTTTGTGATTCATAACGTCACATTGGACGTCAATTAGAGGGTTAAATATTGGACACTGATTTGAGAACATGCCGTCAGATTTGGACGTCGATTTGAGGAACGGACGTCGATCTTAGTCTAGCATATATATACAGTCCGCCAAAAGTTAAGCACCACCTATTTTTATTGCATCGATTTTTTTTCATTTAAAAAAATCAGTTTATCCTCGAAAAATAGACAATATTCATGTAACAATATTGCAAACATATACCATAAACAAACCATAAACTTCAGTTTAGTCACTAATTCAGGTTCTATGCATTTGAATTTTGCGTTAATAAAAATGGTGAAAATTACACAAATCAGAAACGGAATTTAAGTTTCACTGTGATTTTATTTTTTTACAACAATTTATCACCCAATATCATTAAAAGTCTCTACAATTAATCTTTGGTATGTTCGGCAAATTTAATGTCAATATTTGAGTCAAGAGGATGTGTAATCATCTCTCTTCCGGTACAGTTCCATAACACGGCGTCTCACACTCTGTACAAGCCCTCTGAACATTAGTTGAGCAAATTAATTCCATTCAGCAACAATTGACCCTCTTAAATCGCTAAGATTTTGCAAAGGTGGATCACTGCGATTGAGATTTCTGCTAATGGCATCCCAGACATGTTCGATAGGGTTCATGTCTGGAGACATGGAAGGCCAAAAGATAGTGTCAATGGCTTCTTGCTCTTTGTACTCGGTTACAATCCTTGCCCTGTGTGGTCTAGCATTGTCGTAGATGTACAAGGGTCTTGACGCATCAAAATGAGGGACTGCAATGTTTCTAAGCACCAAATCCCTGTATGTCTGTCCGTTCATGCTACCCTGCAGATTATGCATACCCACCTTACAACAGTATGAGAAGAAACCCCATACTGTAACACCACCAGGAACGTATGCAGTCGTTGGGCAAATGTTGTTTTGGTTATAAGAAGTTTTTATTTTCCCGCCAAACTCGTATTCTGTCGTCTATTGGTCGTTACAGAAACCGACTCTCATTTGACCAATGAACATTTTGCTAGCTTCTCATGATCCAGCGTCGATGGTCATTAACCCTTTGAAACCTGAGTACACGGTGCCTGGCTGTTAGGGCAGGTCCCTTGACAACACGACGTGTTCTTAGGTTGCCTCTATGAAGTCGTCAGAACAATGTTCGAACACTAACACGACCACCTTGAGGTCAATGATGTCTAAGCTGTGGGGCAGGAGTAAATGGTTTAGCTTTAGCACGACCAATAAGCAGTATGTCATCACGATCGGTAATTAAACGGGGTCTTCCGGATCTTGGTCTATCATTTACAGTTCCTGTGTCAACATGACGTTGTAAAAATCTGACAATGACGGTGTGATTAACATTGAAATGGTTACATATGCTCCTAGTGCTCCTACCGGCATTTGACATGTCAATTGCTTGTCAACGTTCAGTCACAGATAACTTACGCCTTGCCATATTTCACAGTGACTTGTTGAAGTCAAATTTTACCTGTACCGCGCGACAGTAGGAAGATGATTTCAAGGCATCGAAACAGTGTATTCGAAAAAGTGCAGATGACCTTTAATAAAAAGTTGCTTGACGTGTTTGTCGGAGTTTAATTTTTTTGGTCGAAATGAATTTTCTTAGTGTATGTTATATAGGCAATTCTTAACATCAAACATAAATATTTTTTTTGCAATGGTTAAAAAAATATTGCGATTTATATTTAGGTGGTGCTTAACTTTTGGCGGACTGTATATATATATATATATATATAAAACTATAATAGGCAGATAAAACAGAAAAACTAAAATCGCCATCATGACAATATATGCATAACATACGTCACTAAACTTTGATATATATATATATATATATATATATATATATATATACATATACAACTCGTCTAAACATCAGCCCAACAATGTTAGATATGTAAAATTTGCTGGTTGTGTGGTCTAGCGCGTCGGATACAGTGCAGGCGATTTGGTGTCACGATATCTCAGTAGCATGAGTTCGAATCCCGGCGAAGGAAGAACATGATATTTGCGAAAGCAAATTTTTTCAGATCTAACATTGTTGGGCTGATGTTTAGACGAGTTGTATATACAGAATGTACACAGCCATGTATCACCATCACTGCTGGTGATCCGATGGATAAATCTGTTGTAGAGTTGTCACTGGTTCAGACGTACTTATATATATATATATAAATATATATAGAAGTCTATAAAAACGACCAACCAGCAAATTTAATATGTACCGGATCGTCTAGGATAGACGATACTGCGCAGATTATGAAACAAATATATAAGTCTAAAGATTTGCACAACGGTACTAATATAAGATGGTAATATACGAAGATGATGTTATAAAATCGTGTTGACAAATATTTCGGCGATTTTATAACATCATCTTCGTATATTACCATCTTATATTAGTACCGTTGTGCAAATCTTTAGACTTATATATATATATATATATATATATATATATATATATATATATATAACGGAACGTGAAGTTAAATGATTGATTAATTGATTGATTGTTGGTTGCTTAACGTTCAGTGGCAAATATTTCATGCATATTCAGGACGAGAACAAATTAACAATTAATATAATAGGTAGGTTCTGTAATAGGGGCTTCCGGGATTAAGGTCGGAGAAATTTAGACTGCCACGGGAAATAAGGGTATATTGGAAAGGAACAGAAATTTAGCCTTGCAACAGGTCACCTACGGAACCCTCAAAGAGTTGTTGCAAGGGTTCTTAACGTGCAAAGAGCGTGGCACTCTCTTTACACGAGGCATCGGATTTAACGTCCCCATTCTGACCGGACGTGGCTGCAGATTTGTACATCCCGCACAGCCAAACGGACGCCCCACTTTAGCAAGGGTTTTACTGCCGGTCGGAGGAAGACCAATGGTGACCATACTTCTATTCCCCAGTCACCCTAGGGGGTCGAAGTTAAATGATAATGGTACTTGGTTCCTATGGGAATGTCAAATGTTTGTCTGGTCATACAAGCGTAAAAATTATGTTGTCAATCAAGAAATCAAGCATTTTGATAATGTCCGTTTCAAAATGTTGTTGTTCGAATCAGAGTGATCCTTACAACTTTTATCCCCTCCTTAAACAAGAGACATTTTACCAAACAAAGTAAGACCAATTTTTTCAAGTTGTCTTTTACTTTGAAATGGGGAATACTTGTGTAATGGTACACAGGTAAAATGATTTAATACTATTACAAGAGGAAAAAAACTTAGAATGTAGGTACTCGAAGATATCTTTGGAATTTTTTAGTATCCACATCTGATTCACTCCATCCAAAGAAAACATAGAACAGAGCTATGATTATTCATGATTTCCTCTTTGGTAAGTGTCGTGGGGTATATGTTTGAGTCTTCATCTGATTCACTCCATCCCAAGGAACATAGAACAGACCTTTGGTTATTCATGATTTATTTTGTAAGGGTCATGGGGGTATATGCTTGCATTTCTAAGTGAGTTGTCAATATCTATTATAAGCTAAGAAGCTTATGTAATGTGATTTACATTCACACAAAAACGATGTTTGGGGATTTTTCTGGGCAGACCAGCAACATATTTGTCATAGAGGTAGGACAGGTGCTTATCAAAATTTTAGTCATTAAAGACCGATGTAGCATGTGTATTTATAGATCTATTCTGTTTTTTAATTTCAAACTTGATTTCTTCTTTCTTTTCTGTATCTAGTTATCCATCAATTTTTTGATGATTATTAACTGCAGCCAACAATGCCCTGTAGGTGTTAGGTAAAAATTCCATTGAAACCGTAAGGACGGACTTGGATACATACTGAATCCTCCCTGGTCGTCTGCCAATCCGGGAGAAAAACCTTGCTAATAGTGGGGTGTCCATTTGGAGGTGTGGGATGCTTAAATTTGCAGCCGCCTCCGGTGGAAATGTTGGCAATGAATACAATGCCTCTGATAAAGGTGTGGCAAGCTCTCAGCATGTTAAATATCTGTTTCAACAATTATATGACGAGTCAGTATATGGCTTATATTCCCCATTCGTCATATCTACATTTTTCAATGGTACTCAGCTGTTCGGACTTTTATTTGGGTCAATCTATCTCGCAGAACCTACCTTTCGTGCTAACTGCTATGTTTTTTCTCGTATTTAAGATGTGTGAACTATTTGCGATTGAACGTAAAACAAGCTACAACTAATCAATAATTTATCTCGATAAGTTAACTTATTAATTTTGCTTCCCAACTCGGAAATAAAAGCATAGGGTATACTCTAATGAACATATAGTTATTTAAAATTTCGGTTAAAATGTGTTATGGAACATTAATTACAAACCTTCTACAGGTAATAAAACAATATCAATACTTTCAATATTGGATGTCGATATTCGTTCCAAAATTTTTCTAAGAAATAAAGTCAGGGTGGATTGTAATAGTTCATCTGTTTCCAACGTTTGTGCCAAGACATCTATATGAAGAACTATGCTCCCTTTAGTGGCAACAATGAATTCAATTCCATTCAAGTCTTCGTTTATCTCGTCTTTGAGGGAATTCAGAATATCAATGGTTGCCTCGACATTCTCTTCGTTCTGGAAGATGATCTGAATACGGACTTTACGTCTTCCTACTAAAAAATATAAAGTTGTTCATTATATTCCTTTGACCATATAACATACCAAAAACGATGTCCTTAACAACTTTCTTATAAGTGTTAAGATATAATCACAACATTGTACACATAATGAAAGTCAAATGTCTTGTTCTACATGTCTAATTTTTCAAATGTGTTTATCACTACTGAAAAAAGTCATTGGCTAAAGAATTTGAGAACATGAACTTACTGGACAATTATTGAAATATCCCTCTTCATCAAAGAAAGGCACCCATTACTTTTTTGTTTGTTAATTTTTGAGGTAAGAGGTGGAATGCATATAACTATGGAAATCTAAAATTATTGGTGTTCAGTCTACAGACATTGACATTGCAGCCATTGTTGGGTCAGAATGGGAACATTAGATAAAAGGCATCATGAAGAAAAAGTGTCACGCACCTTGCAAAAACTATTTTACTGGTGCGTTTGTGACCTGTTGCTAGGTAAATATTTTCTGTCCCTATCAAATACCTCTCGTTTTCCAGTGGCAGTCCAAATTCTCAGGATCTTCATCCCGGACGGCCTCTTTTACAGGACCAACCTAGTGTTTTATGGATTCGTTCTCGTTCTGTATATTCATGAAATATTTGTCACCAGACTTAAAGCAAAATTCAATCAATCATCTTTTGGAAATTATGACTAATGATATATCTATTATATAGTATATTCGTTTTGTATTCTTTTTCGCTTTAGATCAAATGAATATTCTATACATTCAAACAAATTACCTTCTGATTTTTCTTCCTTCAATATAGTTCTCAAATCTCTCAAACTGTTATCAAAACTTTCTCCCCAGAAATACTTTATAGGTCTTTCTTCAAATTGTACTGTACAATTGAAAGATATTACATAATAACTGATATTAAAACTAAAATAATGCGCATTCTAAAAATGTAAATTAAATGACAAACAATAAAAAGAAATTATGTTTCTAGAAATTTTTTCCATCTGGTATGTTATGTATACAGGGCTTAAAATGCCGAAACGTATATAATCGAAAATAACACAATTCTTCTTATGTTCCAGTCTGGAAATATACAATTCATCTACACATAATTTGAAAAGAAATAACATACCAGAATAACGACAAGTTAAAGCGTTTTATATCAAAAGACGCTGTTTGCATTGGATAAATCCAAGATTTTGTCGAACGATCGATATTTAATTTTGAACAATAGATAAGCAATGTTTGCCTAGGAAAGGACCAAAATGCACGCCGATGGAAATATCGAAAACAATTTTAAATGGAACGAAATATGACGAAATATGCAAAGTAGAAATATAAACGTGATCAACCATCACAAAATACCAGAAGATGTAAATGTAATTTAAATAACAATGATGTTTAGGTGAAAGAAATGAAAGAAACAAATGAAGCTTGAATCTGAAAACAAAATGCTGCTCGAGATAGAAACGAATATACAGATTTATGTGAACACAAAAGTGTTTTCCAGTAAAATAAACGAATATACCGATATAATATATCAGGCATACTAGAAATCAAAACATAATGGAACATCGAACACCTAAGCAAAAAAAAAAAAAAATTGAAAATATATATATCAGGTCAATTTTTTCTTAATGTTTTGCAACATTGGTTTTGTACAAGAAATCGGTTAATGAGCATGCATCTCTTGTACTGTGATTAATAATATCAATAAACGAAATTTCTACTACGCATACACTTAATCAATCTCGAAATGTTCTCCTTTATCATGCCGTTTTTAAATACAATTTTTAAAATTTTAAATCAATGTGACAAGATTTTATATTCTTTACCATTGCAATTGTGAACAGCTTTCCATTATCCATTAACAATTAACATTGAATATATCTTTAAATCTACCACACAACAATTTTGGAAAAAGTCCTATTTCAGTGTTCAAACAATATAAATGGTTTATGAAGACAAAAACCAAGGCACGTAACAAAAACTAAGAGATTCGCAGCATATTCTCCGAAAGGATCAAAACCGGATGTATACGCAAGGTTAGAATTTTCTGCTATGCATCCTATAATTTTTCAACGATTTCAGTTCTTGTTCTTTTACCGTATTTTAATAAATTTCAATTTATCAAAAATTATTAAGAAAACATTACAGACGCCATCACGAATTGGTTGAGCGTTATGAAATATCTGTTTCACAGATGACGACTGCTATGTTCCAATTGTCGTAACAACAATCCCGTCCTTTTTTTCTCTAAAATGACCAACCGAATTATACTTTTCACCGGGTTTGTTCTTATATAAGCAACACGATGGGTGTCACGTGTGGAGCAGGATCTGCGTACCCTTCTGGAGCACATCAGATCACCCCCTGTTTTTGGTAGAGTTGGTGATGCTCCGTTTCTAGTTTTATATATTGTGTTTTTTTTTTTATTATTTGTCTTTTCGTTGTTGTTCGTGTCTTTTTTTAATAACAGTCAGTTTGTTTTTGACTTGTGAGTTTATATATTCCTTTGGTGCTTTTCATCTCTCTTTAATAAGGGTAATACACGCCAGTTGAGAAATATATATGAGCAGAACAAGAATAATGTATTAAGAACATGCAAATATCAGTCGAAAAGATACAAAATAATAAACGATCTCACAATGACACAACTAATTAAATCATGAAAAAAACTATACTCCCGTGGCAGTAATACTATATATCTTGAGATTATTATATATACTATCAAACAAATATAAACAATCATTAGCTATTGTTATAACACCGATATGTTTTAAACATCCTGTAGGTATATTTCTTACATTTGATATATTCTAGCTGCTTTAAAGCGTTCTTGTATTTGATCAGCATCTGCATATCCATACTGCATGTCTTATGACTAATAATCAATCGTTTATAATTTGTCTTCTGGAAAAAGTTCAGATCCATTCTATAACCAATATCACGGAACCTTTCGAAGTAATCATCAAATTCAACCATTCCAATGTTTGTGTTGCATCGGTGGGCTAGTTGGTTTCTGTAACGACGAATGCGTTCGACGTCATCTGCCAATTTTATATCTGCTTTGTCTGGATAATTTCCCCATCCTTTTGTGGGTGAATGTATCAACGAAAACTGTCTCAACAACTTATAGATCAATGTAATGTCCATTGAATCATATGAATTGGACGAGTTTGCATCATTCAAGGTAGTTTGCTGATCAGAGGAGAATCCATTTAGATGCGGCAAACACAATTGGTACAAATTACTTGCGGACATATTTGAACGGATGATATCTCTGAGGATATTTGGAAAAGTGTCTGTGATAACGCGTGAAACTCTGGAATAACGTTCTATGTTTTCACTATCCTCATCAACTATTTGGATGACTACAAGAACAGTTAAAACAATTGATATGGTTATGTTACTACATGATTTGAAGTGTCACCTTCAAAGATATCTTACAGAAAATTTGTTTTACGGTCAAAAGTTAGAATTTATTGTCTTAACGACAGAGTGCAAAATAAACATTTGGTACAAATCTCAATACTCACCTTTTTTTTTTTAAATGTTACAAAAAGATGCAGTGGAGACTGATCTTTTTGGAATGCCAATCAGTAAAGCCAAAATGACGCAATCATTATTTGAATTCTAACAACTCTTTGGTCGGGTTGTTGTCTCTTTGACAAATTCCCCATTTCCATTATCAATTTTATGTAAGATTAATTGAAAAAAATTTCATTAAAATCATGTCAGAGTTTAAACTTTCAATATATAACGAATAATGACTTTGGGAACTACAAACTCCGATAATAATCAAGTGGAAGAAACAAAAATTTGACATAACGATATAAGTGAGTATTTCATGAGTTTCTGGAATAACTATCACGATCACTTTATAAATAGATATAGGAAGATGTGGTGTGAGTGCCAATGAGACAACTCTCCATCCAAATAACAATTTATAAAAGTAAACCATTATAGGTCAATGTACGGCCTTCAACACGGAGCCTTGGCTCACACCGAACAACAAGCTATAAAGGGCCCCAAAAGTACTAGTGTAAAACCATTCAAACGGTAAAACCAACGGTCTAGTCTATATAAAAAACGAGAAACGAGAAACACGTATAAATTACATAAACAAAACACATAAAAACGCGGTTGTTGTCAAATATCTGATGTATGTGTCAGACAGTGTGATAATTGTTAATCGTGTTATATAAGGTTCTGACTTTCATGAAATTCATGAGTTTTACGGTTTATTTTGTTTGAGAATATGAGGGAAGATAAAAAAATTTACTTGTTTATGTTTAAACATTCATCTGTCAGAAAAGATATGTAGCATCAATACTTCTACTGATCTTGCAACTATCTTCCTTTTCTATTTTCATAAACTCCTATTCTGAAGTTCATTGTTCAAAATATTATCAGATTCATGATATACTTAAGTAAATACGTCTGAGACTAAATCTACTATTAACCATACCATTGACTTGCTGCATAAGTGCCAGTTCTTGAAGCATATCAGTAATATTAATATCAGAGCTCTGAATTGTTTGGTACAATTGTATAGAAGTATCTTGACACAGATACTTATCCACTCTTTTTAGTACCTCTTGTGTTCTTTTTTGAAACTCTTCGTAATATATATGTGATATTTCGTCTGACTTTCTACTGATAACGTCATTCGTTGCGTTAAGTATTCTCTGAACATCGTCGCCGATTTCAACTTCTGCATCGTGTGGAACATTCCCCCACTTACACGACGGTTCACGGAATACATTTTCGTACCGCAATATTTTATAGCATAGTTCGATGGTGAAGTCATCTATATTTGGAAGTTGTTCCATTAAGGATATTTCATTCGCTGTAAAGTCAATAGTTATGTGTTTCTGTTGATATTTCCCTTTCAAACCTCTTGGACTAACACATTCTTTAAATATTTGTTGCATTACTTTTGGGAATAGTTTCTTCACAATATTGCCGAGTCTTGCTTGTCTTTCTTTAGACGCAGTAGACATATTAACGGTTGTTTGTTGCTATGTTCCAATTATATAATGTAATTATAAAAACAAATCAAATCATGTACTTTACAATTAATAAATGTATGGTGATTTTAAAAGTCAATTTGAAAAGTTGAGATAATACAAATAATTGTAAAGAAATATTGTATTCAATTGTAAAACATACTGAAGAATTCATAAAACACACGAAGGATGTTTTGTTGATCATAAAATCGGCTTTAAACTACATATATTGAGTAATTATTGCTGGCAGTGTAAATATTAACGATATGCTGCTTTTCTGAATATCAAGACATCAAATATTTTACAAACATAGTGGTTTGATACATATTTGGTTTATCAAGATATCTTGATGAAATATGATATATATAGATTAAAAAAAACATTTTCAAAAGGAATATATTTAAAATTATTAAATCTCGGAAAGGTCATTTTCCATCGGTCCTACGGACCTCTAGGAAAATAACCTTTCCTCGATTTAATAATTTTGGATATTAACTTTTCATGAAGGCCATAATTGTATATTATGAATTAAGTATTGGAAAACTGAAAGTCGAGCACTATTTAAATTTGTATTTTGCAATTAGAGACATTGTTGAGATCCGGTTTGATTGGAAAAATATGATACATAAATTAAACAATTAACAGTTATCCATTGTTGTATTATTACCGTCCAGTGGCAAATAGTTCATGCATGTTCGAGACGAGAACAAATTAACAGTAAATACAATCGGTAGGTCCTGCAATAGGTCAATCAGGATGATGGGTGGTACATTTAGGATATCACTTGAACATGCGGATGTATTGAAAAGATCCAGCAATTAAGTCTTGCAACATGCCACATATGAACCCCTGTATGATTTTTGCAACCGTTCTTAACGTGCAGAAAGTGTGACAGTCTCCATTAGAGACTTCGGAATTTTCGTCCCATTTCTGACTGGACGTTGTGGCGAATTCATACATCATGCATAGCCAAACCGACGCCCCAGTTTGGCAAGTGTTTTACTGCCGGTCGAAAAAAGACCAAGGGATAACCATATTTGTATACTCAAGCATATCCTTGGGGTCTACTGAAAAGATTGATTGATTGGTGATTGCTTTACGCCGCATCAGCACAAAAAGACGAGAGCTATTTTAAATATTATAACAAAACGTTTTTTTTTTTGTTTTTTTTTTAAACACAAAAGTCTTTCAATTTTTAAAACTTTAGTTTAAAGGGAAAATATTGATTTACAAATAAAAATTCATCAATAAGAGAACATGATAAAACTTAAAACCATTTTAAACTAATACAACACATTCAAATTTTGAAATATATTCCAATTTCTTTTAAAAAGTCTTTCAATTTTTAAAACTTTAGTTTAAAGGGAAAATATTGATTTACAAATAAAAATTCATCAATAAGAGAACATGATAAAAACTTAAAACCATTTTAAACTAATACAACACATTCAAATTTTGAAATATATTCCAATTTCTGATAAAACTTAAAACCATTTTAAACTAATACAACACATTCAAATTTTGAAATATATTCCAATTTCTTTTAAAAAAGAAACAATTGTTTTAACAGGATTATTATTAAATAAATCATACATATTATTAACATTACAATGGTTTTGGGCCAGGTGAGCTTTTCTCATCACTTGGCGTCCGTTGTCCGTCGTCGTCCGTCGTCGTCGTCGTTAACTTTTTACATTTTGAACTTCTTCTAGAGAACCACTGAATGGAATGAAACCAATCGTGGCAAGAATGTTCCTTATGGGGTGCTGACCAAGTGTTGTTACATTGTAGCCGATCCATCATCCAAGATGGCCGCCAGCGGGGGACTTAGTTTAACATAGGACCCTATGGGAAATTCATACAAATGTCTTCTCTTAGAGAACCACTAAATGGAATGAAACCAAACATATCATGAATGTTCCTTATGAGGTGCTGACCAAGCGTTGTTACTTTGAAGCCGATCAATAATCCAAGATGGCCGCCAGCAGGGGACTTAGTTTAGCATAGGACCCTATGGGAAATACATACAAATGTCTTCTTTTAGAGAACAACTGAATGGAATGAAACCAAACATGGCATGAATGTTCCTTATGAGGTGTTGACCAAGTGTTGTTGCTTTGAAGCCGATCCATAATCCAAGATGGCCACCAGCGGGGGACTTAGTTTAACATAGGACCATATGGGAAATATTTACAAATGTCTTCTTTTAGAGAACCACTGAATGGAATGAAACCAAACATGGCATGAATGTTCCTTATGAGGTGCTGACCAAGTGTTGTTACTTTGAAGCCAATCCATAATCCAAGATGGCCGCCAGCGGGGGGAACTTCCTTTAACATAAAACCCTATGGAAAATACATACAAATGCTTCTTCTAGAGGTGCACTGAATGGAATGAAACCAAACATGGCATATATGTTTCTTATGAGATGCTGATGAAGTGTTGCTACTTTGTTGCCGATTTACTGTTCAAGATGGCCACCAGGATTTTTTATTAAATTACATGACCAATATTAACCAAATTTGGCCGCACACATTATTAGGGTATCTGTTATGATTTTAATCTATTTTTACATTATTTCCAAAACCAAAGTAGAATCAGGTGAGCGACACAGGCTCTTGGGAGCCTCTAGTTTTTTTTTCTACTGAAAAGAAGAAATGCATATGAAATATGTTTTGTTTTAGATTTTAGGATTATACTTTCATCAATCAAGTAAGTCAAAACGAGTTTCGTAAGTTACCTCTAACATACGACCACGCGAAAGTTACAATACAGACCAACATGCACGGGATGTCTGCTGGTGGATACAGGGATCGTCGAAAAGGGGGAACGTTATTGTCCAAATAATAATAATAAATTGACAATGTTAAGCCAAATTTATATATGTTCTGATCTTCAGGGGATGTAGGTCCTTTACGAAAGCTGTTTTATTTGTCATGAGCAATACCACGAGTTTATGTTCATATAGCTGAACTTGTTTTGGTCTTTTTGGTCGTTTTGGAAGACATTTTAGATGTTTTTTCACTTTCCATTCGACAAATATTTGTTTTTCTTTTGTATACATGTATTTTAACACCTTTGTTTAGAAGTTAGACGGACAATATGTTGAATCTTTTTTATAATAATAATAATTGAAAAAGTCATAGCATAATCTTATTTCTCTAATTCTTACTCGATTTATCCCTTTCCTGACCTCTTGATTATTTTTATTTAATCAGCGTGTGGTTCGTTTGATCTCAGTTCTTCATTGGTCAAAATTCGTTTATGACGTCAAATTTTCTTCCTTTCCTCTGGAAATTCTTATTGTGACGTCATGAAAAAAAGGCAAACATGCCTGATGACGTCACGTAGAAAGAACACATCTTTTTTGCTAGTCGTTCGGAAAGAAGGATTGCGATTGTCTGCATATCGTCTAAAAATGATTAGAGAAACAGATTCCACCACCAAATCTTGTGCGATACGATATTTATCCACTCTCGACAGTTAAATTTCAAATATTTAAAACGTTCGGCGAGCCTCGCGTTTTAATTTGAAAATTTAACTGTCTCGAGTGGATATCACACTCAATTCAGTGGTAGAATCTATATGTATACATTTGGTTGATCAAACAAGTATATAACTAGCCAGTATATATCCAAAGTTCCACTGACTACTGTGTAATTACAAGAATGAAAATGTGAAGAATGAAGTTTAGAATCTTTATGACAAGGAGCTGAGACAAATTTATGGACATTTACATATTTTGTAAGAGTATAACTACATGATTATTCCAAAACTATTGTTATGTGTACCTGTTTATAATACGAAATTTAATTTGAAAATGTTCAATTTTGTACTTCAAACATGAAAACAAATGTACATTCTTAGCTAAAAAATAACCTGATGGTTGCATTTGCCTTATTAAACTTAACTGAATGATGGATCCTATTTATATTGCGACAACAGTTAATAGAAAACTACTGAAACATTGACATAGAGTTTAAAGGTATAAATATGTAATATTCCATCTGCTTGTTTATGCTTGCTACATATGCAATTATATAGGGTTACGTTTTAAATGTTATACATAACAATAAAAACATTTGTTTGTCATAATGATTTTGAAATGATAAATTTAAATCATATTTTTATTTCGTGTCATGCTTGATTCATTTAAGTCTTCTAAAAACTTACTTACTTTATGGTTGTGTTTTCCTTATACCTTATTTCTCTTACTTTCTATATGTATTTGTTTCTAGGGACGTCACACAGAACAGGAGAGGGGCGCTGTCTTATTTTCGCATCGGTTTCTTGGCTTTTTGTACATATCCACCCAGGGGGGATTTCATGCATTAACTATTTCAATAATACACAATATATCACCAAACTAAGAAGGAAGTTAAGACGTTTATGACTAGAAGATGTATATTTTAAAACAGTGTAAAGGTTTTATAGGGTAGGTATACTTAATTATTCAAGAACAGTGTTCATAGTATACGTACGCTAAAGAAAGGGAAAATTTGGATAGTCTTTGCAAAAATAAAACTAACCGTCTGTTTTCTCAGAGAGAATTTGACAAAATTGTGGAATATTTATTTTAAAACACTTACTGTCTGAGACATTCTTCTTTTTTTGCCGTGGTTCATCTCGATTAGATCAGTGATTCTAATATTTCCGTAAAATAAACAACTTCAATGTTTTCACCATTTTGAATTTTAAAAGGCCACAACACTTCACCTGTGAAAAATAAGATTATATGAACGATAAATCCATAATGTAATTAATGTCACCACCTAGGTAAACATCTGCTCTTTTGACCATTTTTAAATTTTTCAATTAAACAATTTGATTATCAATGAATACTCATATCAATTACCATTCGTAACAAAATAGTTGAGATACCTCTATTGGTTGTAGTGAGTTAAATTAAACAAAAAGGAAAGATTATTATGTTAACCATTTACTAAGACGAACATACAATGTGAACGATTATTAAAAATTCATATGCCATTTATATACATCTCTATTTCTTTATATATCAATACAAAATAAAAATGTTTCTTTATGTCATACTTTCAAGTAAGTTCGCTATAGGGAAAATACACTATCTTTTGGTAAAATTCCTCTCCTTTCCATGAATGAATAAAATGATACCGTTGGACTTTTTATATAGAAACTCATTTGTAATATCATTGTGACATAAATTGAAAACAATTTTATACATGTTTCTATTGTAAAATTTAATTTGATCAGCAACATTTTCCCTCTACAGTATTTTAAACACTATATCTTTTTATACAATATCATCGAGACAAAATAATTTTTAGTGTAAGGTTGTTGCAAAATGCAAATACATCAGACAAATTGCAAAAAGGTATAAATGCTGAACAGCAATATGAACGCTTTTCATTGTGTGTTACCTTTCCTAATCATCAATTTAAGATATTTAATTTTTGTTTCATTTTCAACCGGCATTTTTTCACTTCCTTAATCTTTTCTGTACCATTTTACACTTATTTAATCTTTCCTTTGCCATTTATACACGTATTTAATCTTTCTTTTACCATTTTTAACAGTCAAACAATCATGCATTTGCATCACTTAAACACGTATAGCATTTGTTATAAAATTTGAAGTAATAAAGACGGTAAAACTAAAAATATTGAAAGGATAGTCTGGAATTAATGTTACCAATGGAAATTTGGAGAATTTATAATTTACTTCTTAAAAGTTAAAAACGTCTCCCGCCAAATTCAAAATGCCAGCAAAAGTAACAAACCAACAAAAGCATAAAAATGTCTATGTTTCGTAACAACAGAAATTATTTGCATGATCTTTTCAGTTATAAAGATATCCTCGTAGGCCAAACTAGTAATAACTGTGCATTTAAATTTATCAGTATTAACTCTCTGTTCATAGGGAGGACGGCACCAATTGCAAGTTAAATAATATTTGCAAACGAATCAATTTTATTTGTAGATACATATCTCAAACAATCATAAGAATGTTTTTTTTTTATATTTTTTTAGTGTAATTGTTATTTATAAAATCACAAAATAAATCAACGTGTTTTGATATATTGTGTTCTTCATTTCTTCAAGATTGCATTGATATAGTATTTAAGTTTCTAAATAAATATTGGTATAGATGTTTGTCACATTTACTGATGATCATGCATAACAGCAGTGGAAGACCTTATTTGAGGTGTTTTAGACATAGATTTATAAAACATTGAGGTATACGAGATACAAGTTTGTTTGAAGCCTTTTTTTGTTAACTCTAGCACATTTAGAGGAGCAGTGATTATATTTAACACTACCAAATTGTGTTGCTTCAAACATGAAAATAAACGATCTTGGTATTTAAATCATAAATATATGTTTCATTGTCGTACAAACATGAATAAAGTATCATATTTATACTGGTAACAAACGTCAATAGAAAACTTCTGAACCATAAACATTGAGATAGTTTAAATGTATATAGTTATAAAGGTGTATTATTTTACACCAGGTTGTTTACAATGAAAATATCTATAGTATTTATTGTAATGTTCTGCCTAACAATAAGCAATACTTTCATCATAATAATTCTGAAATAATAAAATTAATTTATTTTGTTTCAAACTTGCTTTTAAAGTCCTCATTAGACCTTTAATGACTACATGATATTGTTTTTTTTTTTAGCATTTTAACCGGTTTTAGTGTACTTCTTTAGTAAATTCGAAAGATAGTTTGAGATTTATCCCAATTATAAAAAGTTCAATTTTGTCGATTTATTATCTATTTTAAAATATCCAAAAAGGGAGTCCCACTGACTACTGTGTAATTACAAGAATAAAGAGGGAAGTTTAGAACCTTGATGATGAAGAGCTTAGACAAATTCATAGACTTTGAAATATTTTCAAGAGTTTACCTACATCATAACTCCAAATCTATTGTAATGTGTAAACGAGTAAACGTATACGATAAAATATATTAAATGCGAAATATTTTTAATTTAATTGAAGTTAACTTACCGGCTGATGAACTCTTCCTTTTTGGTGTTAATCACCTCGATTCGATTAATGAATCGAGTATTGCAGCAACAAAT
This sequence comes from Mytilus coruscus, assembly GCA_017311375.1. Taxonomy (NCBI): domain Eukaryota; kingdom Metazoa; phylum Mollusca; class Bivalvia; order Mytilida; family Mytilidae; genus Mytilus; species Mytilus coruscus. The sequence continues at coordinate 141,180 of JAASAO010001719.1, read as the reverse complement.
ACAGATACATTATTCCTTTCCTTCGATATCTCGAGTGTGTAAAGGCCATGCAAGCAATTTATGTCATCCGTAAAACATATGGTCACGTGAAAAGGCACCTGTAATGAAAGCCTTTTAAAATTCACTACAAACCAGTAAAAGTCTGAAATGGCCTATATTTGTACTCGACTGAACTGATATTTACTCGACCTGTTTGAATTGGTCTGAAATTTACTTGATATTACTCGACTGTAGTCTGAACCATACTAAACAGTCTGAACTTGAACTCGACCTTTACTCGACCAGTACTTAACCATTTTATACGAGTCTGAACCATACTCGACATAGTCTTAACCATTCTCGACCAAGTCTGAACCATGCTCGACCTAGTCTGAACCATACCCGACCTAGTCTGAACCATACTCGACCAAGTCTTAAACAACCTAGACCTATTTTTTGTATCTATCTATTGTATGTCATCAATTTAGGAACTGTTATATATATAAAATGTATATCACATTTAGAATTAAAATAAAACAAGGTGATCAAATTTCTGGTTGGATTAAAAAATATCATGTAATAAATTAAGTTCGTTGCAATAGCAATCCTTGATAACCTTTTAAAAAGAAAATGTATTCCAAAGTTGCAGTAGAAATTTATTTTAATTAAATTTAAATATATTTTGTCAAAATTAAAGACATGGCATACAAGAAACACTTTAATAAGGTGTAATGGTTTAATTACCTCAGTACAGGTGTATTTTACAGGTAATAAGAAAACCATATTTTTGTCAAACTCGTGTTTTACTTATCTAGTGAATTCAAAGGCCTTGTTATTTAAGTTTTACAGGATGTTGTAATATTCAATGGATGTTATTTAAAATTTGTTACTCTCTGACCAGGTGTGATCTTTTTAATCAGTGTGCCCCAAGCAGGATGTATTACTTTATAGTTTACCCCTAATCAGAAGAAAAAATTTATTCATTTCTTTTAATTTTTTATCCTTTTTTAAAATATATATATATATATCTCAAATTATAAATAGGAATAGATATATTTCTGATATAAGGTTAAACAATGTCAGTGATTTTGTTGGCTGTTGTTACCTCATTAAAAAGATAGTTATATAACTATTGTATGTAACCATGAAACCTAAGTACAGAAAGTCACAGGACAGAACGTCACAAATTTGATAGGACAAAAAGTCACAAATAATTTGTATACAATTGTTTGAATATTTATGAGAAAGATCTTGAAATGTTTACTTTTTATTACACATATTCATTTTACAGTTTAGGAAATTGTTCATAAGACTTGATAAATAAAACTTTATGAAATTTTAATCATGCAAATGATATATTACTTGGCACTATGAAGCCATTTAAGTACAAAGACACTGTAACATTTTGTTTTCTTAACAATTATTTGATCATTATTGATATTGTTTCAAGAAAAATACAAAAATGCTTTTTTAAAAATAAGTGTTTTATTGTTCAAAGACAAATAATCTCAAAACTGAATTGCGACTTTTTGTACTGTGACTTTCTGTCCTACATTCGTTTTTATTTAGGAATTTAGGAAAATCAAGTTTTGTTTAAAAAAAAAAACACATGCCAAACAAAAAGCACCTTATCTTTAATAAGGTTTTATTACCCTCAGTATAGGTGTGGTTTTCAGGTAAAAAAGTCTTTTATTTAACAAGACTCATACTTTAAAATTAGATAATTTAACTATCTCAATTTGACAAATCTAAGAAAATCATGTATTCGTTATTAAAGGATGTAAAACTCTGTTTTATATATATATATATCTTTATTTAATTGTGGCTGTTGTCATGTCAATTAAAAAGAAAATTATTTTAACAATCAAAATTATAAAGAAGAGGTTATTTGGTCAAGTATGGTTCTTGAGTGGTTGAGTATTGTTCAGACCTTTGGTCGAGTACACTTCAGACTGAAAAAAAATAGGTCGAGAGCTGGTCAAGTATTGGTCGAGTACAGGTGGAGACTGGGTTAAGACTATTTCAGACTGGTCGAGTAATAGTTGAGACTATTTTCAATAGCAAAGATAAGGGTCAAGTACAAATCAGTACAGTCGAGTATGGTTAAGACTGGGTCGAGTAATATTAAGTAAAATTCAGACCAATTCAGACTGGTCGAGTAAAAATCAGTACAGTCGAGTACAGATAATGGTCATTTCAGACTTTTACTAGTTTGTAGTGATTGTAACCCTGAGAAAACAATAGACAGCATGTAAATCAAAAATATGTCATTCAAATTATCAGAATTAAATGTTAAATGAATGTATAGAACAGTGTTGTGTTTGCTAAATTGTACCCTTTGAGAGAGGGTAATATCCGTAAAAAAACGAAATAATGTACACTGGACTATAAATATTGTAACAGTAATTATAATTTGTGTTATTGTTGTGACGTCACAAAAAAATTTGTAAAAAAACATAAATTTTGGTAAATTGTAGACATGCAATGGTCATACTCAGACTAACGATAATATTAATCAATATGAACGACAACTTTCATGCTAATATGTTGTTATGTATTTACAGGTTATCAATAGTTTTCTCTCACAAGTATGTATGAAATTATGTTAAGTTTGATGGAAATAAAAATTGTAAAATATACGCGAATATTCACAATAGCGTGACATCGGTTACAATTTGTGGGCGTCATGACATAATGGCTATACTTTTTGATACGATATTGAAATCTAATTACCTAATTAAAACGGTATAAACTGTTTAATTTAAAATAGAAAAAACGTATGTACTTTTTTTTAAAGTCAATGCGGTAGTGATTATACTCAATTCCCACCATGGCAATATCATGAACCAGGAATAAGGTAAATGTAATGTTTGTACTATAAATATTAATTCTTTCAGCTTTTCCAATTTCACGATATGAACATGATGAATGCCCAAACCAAACATATGTTTACCTGAAATATTATTGGACATTTGTCAGACCATTTTCAAGCAAGTCATATTGCGGTAAAAGGTTTAATTGAATTTGATTTTGCTTTAACATGCCAATTACTATAAAAGAAGAACAAATATTCTTGCCAAATTATCGGGGAAAGCGTTAAGACACAAACCTCTGATCTTTTGCACACATGAAGACATATATTAATTGTGCCTTCATTGTACATTGTATTGAGCATTGATTTTTCTAGCTTAGCTGCGCATGAAACATTTACTGTTAATGCGTGCATTTGTTTTTGCGATTTTTGAAGTAGGGACACAAATGCTAATTACTTATTGCGATTTCGGGGAAAACTGCATACAGATATATGTTTCAGATACTAGAATTCTTATTATTGAGATACTCACCAAGTCGCATTATTTGCATTAATAAAAACCTCTAAATAGTTTCTGCATTTACAGTAAGCTCTTTTCAAAACGTTCATTGACAAGGGAAGAAAGTCAACCTCTACAAAAAAAAAAAAAAAAAAAAGAAAAGAAACAAAAACATTTAAAAACAGGAGACATGGTGTGCATTCACACAAACGTGATTGTTGAATAATCGTTATCAGGTCACTAAAAATTTGGAGAGCAAAATTATAAAAAATGAACCGACATACAACTTAAAATCCAAATCGTTACCTTCAACTACTTCACTAAAGATATATACTTCTTTCTCATTAAACTCGTGCACTAGCTTAAGTCAATTTGTTGTCTAATAGCATTTCATTTAAACATGGCATATTCTGCTGCTTTAAAAATTAAAATAAATTAAATTGAAATATACAAGTTAAAATCTTATTTGCAGTGGTCTAGTAAAAAACATTTATATAGAAAACTACTGAGCCATTTACATTGACATGTAAGGTATAAAAGGTTTAAATATCCCAAGGTGTTTATTTACCACCACACTGTAATTGAGTGTTATTTGTTATTTATATAAGGATCTTTAAATTTTGAAATTTCTACAATAATATAAATATATTTCTGACTATATGATATTTAAATACTATATTTAGTTCAGTTAAGAGTTGAGTCTGCATTTTGGGGGGAATCGTGAACGCAATTAATAAAAATTTCACAAACAAGTAATTATCAGTAAAAAAAACAAAGGATAAAGTAAGAAAGAATGAAATAAGCATGTCAGTACCAAATCTCTGTTTATTGGTTGTATGGTACCGAAATGGGGAAGGGTGTACAAGGTGCTTTTCGAATAAAATGTTGAAAAAGAAACATACACAGATGTATCATATAATCGTAATAAATATTTAACCTAATTTCAATGTGTTCATGAAATGATTATTTTAAGAAACATTGTAAGCGTAGTATCTACGATGAGTGTATTGTTTAAGTGTTTTTTGTTTCGGCATGTTGTCCTTCAATTTGATAAAAAGAAAACTGGAATATGTCACTAAATGTGGTTTCATTTGCCTTATTACACTTAAGTGAATGATGGATCTTATTTGTATTGCGAAAAAAGATCAATTGAAAACTACTGAACCATTACCATCGAAAAAGTTAAAGGTATAAACATGTAATATTCCATCAGGTTGTTTACGCATGTTACATATCCAATTATCTAGAGTAAGGTTTTAAATGTTCTACATAGCAAGAAAGATGTGTTGGTCATGATTTTAAATGATAAATTAAAGTCGTGTTTTCATTTTGTGTCATACTTGCCTCATTTAAGTTTGCAAACGAATATTATAACTGGCTTAATAAATATGTTTTCTTCATATTTTATTTCTGTATACATTACTTTCTAGTCACGTCACAGAGAACATCGATGGGCGCTGCCTTAATTTCGCAGCCGTTTCTTATCTTTATTTTCATGTTTTCATATCCCAAAAGGTTCGTGCAATAACTATTCCAATAGAAAGACAATATGTCACTAAACAAGGACTGAAGTAAAAAAGACTAGAAGCGGAAAACATTGAAATACAATTGAGAATGGAAACTGGGAATGTTTCAAAGAAACAACAACCCGACCAAAGAACAGAAAACAGCCCAACGCGACCAATGGGTCTTCAACACAGCAAGAAAATCCAGCACCCGGAGGCGGGCCTCAGCTGGCCCCTAAACAAAAATGTATACTAGCTCATCAAAACAGGACGTCAAACTAAGCTCCGAAACATACAAATGAATCAAAATTTAAAAAAAAAATTAACAAGACTAACAAAAGCCAAAGGTTTCTGACTTGGGACAGGCGCAAAAATGCGGCGGGGTTAAACATGTTATGTAAGATCACAATTCTCCCCTATATCTAGCCAATGTAGAATAAACTAGCACACATCAATACGCGCAATAAAATTCAGTTAAAAAAAGTCCGAGTCTGATGTAAAAATAGGTAACAGAAAAACCTAAGCAAAATGACAATGATCAACATAAATTAACAGCAGTTACTGACATGCCAGCTCCTGACCTCAATTAAACTGATTGAAAGATTATGTCTTCATTATTTGAAAATCAAGCACAATCCCTCTCGTTAAGGGTTTAGTATCATACCATCATAAAATTTACGAGAAGAACATAACCCGTGTCATGAAAGGATAGTTATACATGTTATTATTTAACAAATTCAAAAGCAATGTTAATGTTTGAGAGAGTAGACACAAACATTAAACAAAAAGGAAACTGGATATGATCGTTGAAAAAAAGAAACTAACCGTTTGTTTACTCAGAGACACATTTTCCAAATAGTGAAACATTTTAAAATTATTTAAAAAAAAAACACTTACTGTCTGAAGAATTCTTCGGTATTAGGTGTGGTTCCTCTCGATTTGATCAGTGAATACAATATCCCAAACATGTCAAATATAAAACTACGATATTGTCTATTCTCGCCATGTTGAATTTTTAAAGGACAAACCACTTCACCTGTGGAAATTAAGATTGCATGATCGATAGAGAGAATAGTCGTAATGTCACCAACTCAATAAATACCGAAATTGATTACCAATTATAGACTTAAATTGTCTTTTTTTGTTTGAAGTGTGTTATAAAGTATTCAAAAGAAGAGAAGATTTGTTTAACCGTGTACTAAAACGAACATAAAATGTGAAAGTGAAATTTAGAGTCAAGACATATATTTTTCGTAAATACCCCTCCATAACATGATATATCTAATTATATATAATTACACCGAATAGATTTTGATTGAAACTCTCTACAGGTGAAGGGAATTTTTTTTTACTAGTAAGCAGTAATCAACAAAAATGTTTTTTCATAATTTTGAAGATAAGTAGAGACTATCATAGTACCACGGGAATTATACATGTACTTATACGCGTTAGTGCTGTCTATTTGTAACGTCAGTGTCATTCCATCATTCTATCGTTCATTTGTATAGACATTGTTTTCCACTTTATCTACACAACACATTCTTCAATATACAATCAAGAGATTGGTGCCGCGCAGTCGTGTTGTCTGACATTTTGTTTACATTTTTCGGATCACCTTCATCAATCAATATTACTTAATCATGTTCCCTTAATAATCGGGATATGGTGAGAAAGGTTTCGAATAATTTTGGCGGTAAGTGGCTCGCGATGGTAAAACAAAGGAATATCGGTGAATATGCATCAAATTCCCCTCTTTACCACGACATAGAGAGGAATTTGATGCATATTCACCGGCAGTTGTGAAAACAGGAAAATTCGTTTGAAACGAGGAAAAAATGTTAGAATATGCAAAAAATACACTGCTTACCAATCAAAATCCGGCATTCTTATATAAGGTGTAATTACACATAAAATTCCTTTACTATAACCTAGAACAACCCATCTACCATACATATACATAAAACTGCCGACTAGAACTCTTTTTCGACAATCAAATGTATTTAAAAATTATTTAGAAGGATTGTCAATAGACCCTTTACACGTTTCAAATGTTGGCCAGGTATTACGAACAAAACCGGTTTAAAAACACATTTAAAATACTACCATTTACCATAGTATATATTAAATCCTTATAACAAAAGATGCGTTGAACTGTGATCTCTTCAATAAATCGCTTTACAAGTTTAAAAGATCTTTATGTATACGTCTTTTAATTGATGAAGTAGGTATATGTCTTTAATGCACTAAGAAAACATATCGTGTTCCGCCTTTGTCATTCTAAACAAAAACATAACGATCTTAAATTTTGAAATATGATCACGTTTTAGAATTTTACACAAATGATAATTTAATCCTACTGAAAAAAGTTTGAAGAAAAATTATGGATTTATAAATGACAAAGATCTTTAATATAATCGTAATTTATATATAACCTATAAATGTTTTCAACTTTTACAACATTGTATTACAAATATAGAGATTTATTGTTGAAATATATTTACAAATGCAGAATTTCGCCAACCGTGCATTTACGGTTTTATGTGTAAACATTGTATAATTTTACTTCATAGACCTTACCGAATCGTATATAAAACTGACCCAACAGAGTTATGAGGAAGAACGACTGAAATGTTACGGTCACAATGACGAATTAAATGTAGCAATACTCTAGCAACATGTTTCGCGGTATTACATCTTTAGATATCAGAACAATCGTCTGAACTGTAAGTTTACCGGTTGAGTCCTCGTCAATTGTGACATTTAAGTGAGTGTAGATTCGCATTGCGGGTAATGCATGCATAAAAGATGACGCTTATCCGTCGACGCAATTGGTTCATTACTTTTGAAGTTTCTGCATTTCCCGCATTTTTGTTTGCTATATTGATTTGTCTCTTTTTAACCAATTACCGAGATTTGAACTTCTGTCGTCTTTAATTGTTATCAGATCACTACAATTTGAAAAGCAAAAATTATGAAATCAAATATTGTTGTGATGCTGTTTCATGGGCATTTACTCAAGTTATCATGTTTTTTGCCTTGATTTTACTTTCTAAAACGAGTAAATAGATTATGAAAAAAGCATTTCAATCCAGAGCTGACTTCCGTTTACCGATAATTCTCATTATTGTTGACCTTTCTTCAAAAAGGAAATCCGTATTCGAAATTTTGGAACAGAGGAAACCCTTTGAAAAAATGTTTATTTAATTCTAGTATTTTACCTCCTATAAAGAGAGCGGGTGCACATTCTCGCTTATCAAACGATTTCAACAAAAAGACGAAAACCACGCCGTAGTATGTATCAATAACGTCACCAAAAAAATGATTGGTTTTTGTTCGTCATAATTATAATCAATTTCAATTTCTTTTTCATTACTTTATCTAAATTCACAAATATAATTATTACTACTGTCTTTCCTAATCAACAGTTATTTTCCCCTTATCATTCTTAAAGAATCAACGACTCACATCTTAAAAGGCGTCACCAGTTATCTCTGATTTGTTATTTAATCGTGTAGTTTTTAAACAATATTTGTAATTATGTGAATACCTTGCAAACAGTATGCAATTATGTTTACTTTATTTTGACATATTTTAGACTGACATGAGGATATTTACAATCAAATCAATTCATCAAGATTGAATATCCAAGTTTAGTGAAATCGTGTAATTGACTTTTGTTTGTGGTAACATTTTTTAAGATTGATAAAACGTGTATTGGCAATGTTTATTAAACTAAATATGCTTACCTGAAACTATTCGACCCAGAATTAAATAAAACAAAGACGATGAAATAAATGCTTAATGTTGTCCATTATAATTCCATCAGATATTCATCTTTGTAGTGAAATGTTATTTCATATAATTTCCCTTTTAACACAACGGATTTCGCATTTGAACTTAAAAGTGATATTTTGTGATTCATGTAAAAAAAACAATATTAATGATTTTATTCTGTACCTTACATTGTCCTACCTTTGAAATAATTGGTTGTTCTTTAAATCAAAGTTAAACATGATACCTGATATGTTTTCAATAGAAAACTGAAAGACCATGCAAATGATATTTGAACTAAAGTTTGAAGTCTGGTATTTAACATTGACCAAAATTAGAATGGTAAAACATTTTGAATTAAGGTATTGAATTTAAACTTTAAAAAAGTTGATTTAAAAATCGTCCACATCTTAAAGTTTGTGTTTTTATTATTTTATTTTAGGAACAATAACTTTCATTATTCATAATCCCACAAAAATGGAAAAAAGGTTCGTACACTTATCGTATAGTTTCATGTTACATTGCAGTTGATTGTTTCCTTTAATTCATTCGAAAAAATGGTTGAAATACCCACGGGGGTCAGATGTTAACGGATTTAGTAAAATATATAACTGCAGATTATCCTCATAGAAGTAGAGACGAAGGTAAGAGCTCTTCTTTTAGGGATGGGAATCCATAAAGGGATACACAAAATAAAATTCCTTTACTATAACCTAGAACAACCCATGTACCATACATGTACATACAACTGTCAACTAGAACTCATTTGCGACAATCAAATCTATTTAATAAATGACCTAGAAGGATTTTCAATAGACGCTATATACGTTTCAAATGTTGGCCAGGTATGACGAAAATAACCGGTTTAAACATACACATTTTAAATACTACCATTCACCATAGTATTAAACTCTTATCCTTTTAACAAAAGAAGCGGTGAACTGTGATTTTTTCATTTAGTCGATTTGAAAGACTGTATTGATTTTGATGTATTCGGTAAAGTAGGTATATGTCGTTGATGCATTAGCAAAACATATCGTGTTCCGTCTTTGTCATTTTTAACAAAAACATAATGATCTCAAATTCTGAAATATGATCACGTTTTAGAATTTTAAACAAACGATAATATGATCATACGAAAACAAGTTTGAAGACAAAATTATGGATTTATAAAAAAATGACAAAGATCTTTGATATAATTGCAGTTTATTTAAAACCTATAATTGTTTTAAACGTTTACAACATTGTATTACAAATATAGAGATTTATTGTGGAAGTATGTTCACAAATATAGAATTTCAACTACCGTGCATTAACGGTTTATATGCAAACATTGTACAATTTTTATTTTATAGATTTTACCAAATTTAATACAAAAACTGCTTCAACAAAATTATGAGAAAGAACGACTGAAATTCTGCGGTCACAATCACGAATGAATGTCGGTGTCTCAATACTCTAGCGACATGGTGCGCGATCGTAGATATTTAGATATAAGAATAATCGTGTGAACTGTAAGTGTGTCAGTCGTGTCCTTGTGAAGGTGACGCTTCTTTGTCGAAACACTTTGTTTCGTTCTTTTTGAAGTTCGTGCGATTCCCGACGTTTTTTTTTTTTTTTTTTGCTATCTTGATTTGTCTCCTTTTAATCAATTTACGAGATCTGGACATCGGAAAAAAATACTCTCGTCTTTGATTCGTAGACACTTATTTATGATTAAAATCATATATGGTTGGGATGCTGTTTCGTTGGCATTTACTTAAGGTATTATGTTTGTCACGTTGATTTTATCTAATAAAACGAGTAACTAGATTATAATACAAACATGCACTCTTTGAATCCAGTGATTACTTTCTTTCACAGATATTTCTCATTATTGTTGACTTTTCGTCAAAAAAAAAAAAAAAAATCAGTATTCAAATTTTTTGAACAAAAAAAATGCCTTTGAACTATATATATATTTATTAAATTCTAGTATTTAACCTCCTATAAAGAAAGCGGGTTCAAATTCTTGCTTGTCGAATGATTTAAACCACGTCGTAATATGTACCAATAACGTCGCCAGAAAATTAATTTGTTTTTGTTTATCATATATTCAATATCAATTTGATTAGCACCATGCGATTTGTTGGTTATTAAAAGACTTAACATTAATTTACCCAAAATGAAAAACATAATTATGAAAATGATCACTAGATAATATTTTTTATTCCTAAGCATTAGTAATTTTTTTCTCTTATCAATCAATGACTCACATCTAAAACGCGACAACGGTTTTCTCTGCTTTGTTATTAGATCGTGTAGTTTTTAAACAATGTTTGTAATTATGTGAATACCTTGCAAAGAGCATGTTATTGTCTTTACTTGGTTTTGACATAATTTTAGACTGACATGAGGACAGTTACAATCAAAAAAATTTATCAAGATAAAATATTCAAGTTTAGGAAATCAGGGAATTGACTTTTGTTTGTGAATACATTTCAAAGATTTTAGGCTTAGGTTTTTAAGATTGATAAAACGTAGAATGACAATGTTCATTAACCCTAATATGCTTACCTGAAACAACTCGATCCATAGTTAAATAAGATAAAGATGATGAAATGAATGTTTAATGTTGTCCATTATAAGTTATTGACTTGACAGTACAGAGTGTCCATTGTGCAATATCATCACATATTCATCATTGTACTGAAATGTTATTTGATATCACTTCCTTTTAACACAACGGATTCCGCAATTTTAAAATTATATTTTGTGATTCATGTGGAAAAATCCATATTTCTGATTGTATTATGTACACTACATTGCGACAGCTTTAAAATAACTGATTATACTTTAAATCAATTCAAACGTGATACCTGATATTTTTCTATCAGAAAACTGACAGACCTTGCAAATGATCTTTGAATTAAAATTTGAAGTCTGGTATTTAACATTGACTTAAATTAGAATTGTAAAAATGTATGCATCATCAAGTTAAATTTAACCAGCTAAAAGTGAATAAAAGGTGTGTACACTAATCGTATAGTTTCATGTTCAATTACAGTTGATCGTTTCCTTAAAATCACTTGAAACCACGGAATCAGAATTTAACGGACTAAACAAAATATATGACTACAAATTATCCTCATAGAAGAAGAAGATGAAGATAAGAGCTCTTCTTTTAGGGATTAGAATCCATAAAGAGATACACCACACAAAATTCCTTTACTGTAACATAAAACAACCCATGTACCATACATGTACATACTGTCAACTAGAACTCATTTGCGACAATCAAATGTATTTTAAAAAGGATAGGAAGGATTGTCAATAAACGTTATTTGCGTTTCATATGTTGGCCAGGTATGACGAACAAAACCGGTTTTAAAATACACATTTGAAACACTACTATTTGCCGTAGTAATAATAAACCATCCTTTTAACAAAAGAAGCGTTGAGTTGTGATCTCTTCAATAAGTCGCTTTGAAGAATTGTATACATGGTATAGATCTTTATGTATACGTATTGTAATTGTTGAAGTAGGTGTACGTCTTAAATGCATAAAGAAAACATTGTGTTCCGTCTTTGTCATTCTTATCAAACTGGAAAATCCCCCCTTTTTATTGAATAAAACCCCATAACTCGGAAACGTAAAATGAAAAATTTATAAAAATCGAAAGGGAGCTCATTTCAATAGATGAAAACAATTCATCAAAGTTTCTTGTAAATTGGTGAAAGTGTTTCTGAGTTATTGTCTGAAAACTAGAAAATCCCCCTTTTTTATGAATAAAACCTCCATAATTGGTCTGATAATCAGTACTTTTTATACCTCAGGATGGATTGTTAGACATAAAAGTGAAGAAACTTGAGTTTAATATTCCAAATTTGCTGTTGCATAAAAAAAGTGCCAATATTTTCCATTTTGTTAGAATATTATACAACGGCATTAAAATTCTGTTCTTTTCGTCCCTAAGAATGAACAATTTTACACTAATTGAGAGCTCTATAAGTCTACGGTTATTAATATACATGTGGATAACAATAAAAAGTGACAATATTTTGTTTTTATATTAATATTCTTGTACTGGCCTAATAATTAAGTACGTTTTATACCTTTGGGTAGATTGTTAGACATAAAAGTAAAGAAATTTGAGTTTAAAATTGCAAATTTTGTTGTCGCATCAAAGAAAGGGCCAACATTTTCCATTTTGTTAGAATATCATACAACGGCATTAAACTTTTATTCTTGTCCCTAAGAATGAATAGTTTTACACAAATTGAAAACTCTGTAAGTCTACGGTTACTTATATCTATGTCGATAACAATAAAAAGTGACAATATTTTTTTTTATTAATATTCCTGTACCATTGTACTAGCCTGATAATTGAGTCCTTTTTTTACCCCCAGCATGGATTGTCAGAAAGTGAAGCCATTTAAGTTTAAAATTGCAAAATTTGTTGTCGCATCCAAGAAAGCGTGCCAATATTTTTCATTTTGTTAAAATATTATACAACGTCATAAAACATAAGTTCTGTCTGTCCCTAAAATGAATAGTTTTACTCAAATTGAGAGCTCTAAAATCTACGGTTACTAATATCTATGTCGATAACCAAAACATGTGATCATATTTCTTTTTTTTAATTAATATTCTTGTAATGGCCTGATAATTGAGTACTTTTTATACCTCAGGATGGATTGTTAGACATACAAGTGAAGAAATTTAAGTTTAAAATTGCAAAATTTGTTGTCGCATAAAAAGCTAATATTTTCCAATTTGTTAGAATATTATACAACGTCATTAATATTTTGTTCTTTTGTCCCTAAGGATGAATAGTTTTTAACAAATTGATAGCTCTATAAGTCTACAGTTACTAATATTTATATCGATAACAATAAAAAGTGACCAGATTTCTTTTGTTATAATTAAAATTCTTGTACTGACCTGTTAATTGAGTTGTTAAGACATAAAAGTGAAGAAATTTAAGTTTAAAATTGCAAATAATACAGTAATGAATATTGTTGTTAACGTATAAAACTTTCTTTTTTAAAGTTCTGCAGTATTTCTGAAAATATTTTTATTCTACAAATAGTTAACGGGAATAGTAAACGCCTGTTTTCTAAGTGCACGTACAGGTAAAGATGTAAAATCTGTAGTAAACGCCCGTTTACTACTGACTAAACGGACACAGAGTAAACGCGCGTTTACTCGAGTAGACATTACAAATTTCCATTTTGACCGCGTTAACGCAATTGTAGTAAACGCGCGTTTACTGGTATACGTAAAAATTGGAGTTAACAAATGAAATATGTGCACGCGGCGTTAACGTGTGTTTACTTTATGTTATGCTTGGTCTGCACCCAACTGTATTAAGACTGACCTGAGGACATTAACAATCAAATAAATTTGTCTTTTATTTGTGTTTACATTTTAAAGATATTAAAATGATAAAACGTAGAATAACAATGTTTATTAAATCTAATAGGCTTACCTGAAAATACTTAATCAAGAGTCAAATAAAACCAAGATGACGAATGAATGTTTAATGTTGTCCATTATACGTTATTGACTTCAAAGTACAGAATGTCCATTGTGCAATATCATCACATATCCATCAGTGTAGTGAAATGTTATTTGATATAACTTCCCTTCAAACACAACAGATACCGCATTTGAACTTGATATTTTGTGATTCATTTGGACAAACCCCAAAATTTATAATTGTATGCTGTACCATACATTGCGACTGATTTATAATAACTCGTTGTATTTTAAATCAAAATTTTAAACAGGATACCTGATATTTTTAATAGAAAACTAACAGACCATGCAAATGATCTTCGAACTAAAGTTTGAAGTCAGGTATTGGGTTGCAAAAATGTATTTAAAAATCGTCCAGATTTTAAAGTTTAAATGTTTTTATATTTTTATTAAAGGAAACTTTTGAATGCATAAGGAACAATAATGGTCAATATCTATAATCCCAACGGTAATGACTTCACATGTTCAAAACAGATCATGTTCTTGTTTGTGTAAATAAATGAATTTCTTTTGAAAATGTGATTAAAACTAACCCCAGCAGGCACCCGATGTTGTACAGACGTATATAACTGCAGACTATCCCCATAGAAGCGATATAAGAGCAGAAATATTTAAAAACAAATTGCAAATATAGACAAAAAAGTAGAGAAAGAAGATTAGGTATGATTGGAATCTATATGGAGATACACTAAATAGAATATATTAACTATAACCTATCACAACCCATGTATTATACATGTACATGAAACTTTACTCTAAAGAAGAGGCATTCTGGAAGTAAAGATGGCCAAAAAGGGGGTCACCGGAATGAGAAGGAAACTCATTTTACACAGTCCTTTGGGTAAATAAACTCATCAATACCAGGATTGAAATTTAGTATTTGCGCCAGACGCGCGTTTCGGCTACAAAAGACTCATCAGTGACGCTCGAATCAAAAAAAAAAAGTTAACAAGGCCAAATAAAGTACCAAGTTAAAGAGCATTGAGAACCAAAAATTCCTAAAAGTTCTGCCAAATACAGTAATGCGGGGACAACTCGGACCCACTAATAAGTCAAATCGGATCATCTATATTTGTTTACTCATACAGCTTTTAAACAGCAGAAATGAAAATGAATCTAAGGAAAGCCATTCAATCTTAAACAATAGACAGATGCATGTTAATACAAATTGTCCTGATTTTGTAATCTTGAATTGTCTCTTCTTAGACGGTCTGAGTTGTCTTTTTCGTTATTTATAGTCAAAACAATTCTTCCTTTATTTATCGCATTATAGAAGGCATGACTTCACCTCAGACACAGTTTTTATCGTCGAAAACATTCATTATATTATTGATATATTAAGTGAAAATTCTCCTTTTATACTTTGTCTGAGTTTGCTTTATAGACGATCCGAGTTGAATTGATAGACGATCCGAGCTTAATTGATAGCCGGTCCGAAGGGACTTTATAGACAATCCGAGTTGACTTATTGACGGGGTCTGAGTTTTCTTCATAGACAGTCCGAGTTGTCCTTTTTATAGACGGTCCGATGTTTACATGTACATACAATTCAATGTATTTCTATTTTTTTACTAATTGAGAAACTGTTACACATGACCATTTGAGACACACAAACTTTTGGCTTCATCATATTCATACAACAATCACTTTTATTTTTCGGCGTCAGACATTTTCTCTACCATGTCTTGTGCAAGTGGTCTTGTGACATCAAATTTTTAAAGGAACATGTGTGATATCCAGCTGGGGTATACAGTACAATAACTTTTCAATGTCATATCAGAAATTTAAAGAAAAACTAAAGGAGGTTATTTTAATAGATAGAATCCAGTCACCAAAGTTTCACGAAAACTGCTCAAAGCAGTCTAAAGATATTGTCTGAAAACAGGAAAATCACCCCTTTTTATGAATAAAATCCCATTAACTCGGAAAAGTAAAATCTAAAATTTATGAAAAATCGAAAGGGAGCTTACGTCAATAGACATAAACAATTAACCAAAGTTTTTAATGAAAACTGCTTGTAGCAGTTTTGAGTTATTGTTCGAAAACTGGAAAATCCCCCCTTTTTATTGAATAAAACCCCATAACTCGGAAACGTAAAATGAAAAATTTATAAAAATCGAAAGGGAGCTCATTTCAATAGATAAAAACAATTCATCAAAGTTTCTTGCAAATTGGTGAAAGTGTTTTTGAGTTATTGTCTGAAAACTGGAAAATCCCCCTTTTTTATGAATAAAACCCCCATAACTGGTCTGATAATTCAGTACTTTTTATACCTCAGGAAGGATTGTTAGACATAAAAGTGAAGAAACTTGAGTTTAAAATTGCAAAATTTGCTGTTGCATAAAAAAAGTGCCAATATTTTCCATTTTGTTAGAATATTATACAACGGCATTAAAACTCTGTTGCTTTCGTCCCTAAGATTGAATAATTTTACACAAATTGAGAGCTCTATAAGTCTACGGTTATTAATATTCATGTGGATAACAATAAAAAGTGAAAGTATTTCTTTTTTTATATTAATATTCTTGTACTGTCCTGATAATTGAATACTTTTTATACCTCACGATGGATTGTTAGACATAAAAGTGAAGAAATTTGTTTTTAAAATTGCCTAATTTGTTGTCGCATCAAAGAAAGGGCCAACATTTTCCATTTTGTTAGAATATTATACAACAGCATCAAAATTCTGTTCTTTTCGTCCTTCAGGATGAATAGTTTTACACACATTGAGAGCTCTATAAGTCTACGGTTACTAATATTTATGTGGATAACAATAAAAAGTGACAATATTTTGTTTTTATATTAATATTCTTGTGCTGGACTAATAATTAAGTACGTTTTATACCTTTGGATATATTGTTAGACATAAAAGTAAAGAAATTTGAGTTTAAAATTGCAAATTTTGTTGTCGCATCAAAGAAAGGGCCAAAATTTTCCATTTTGTTAGAATATCATACAACGGCATTAAAATTTTATTCTTGTCCCTAAGAAGGAATAGTTTTACACAAATTGAAAACTCTAAGTCTAAGTCTACGGTTACTTATATCTATGTCGATAACAATAAAAAGTGACAATATTTTTTTTTATTTATATTCCTGTACCATTGTACTAGCCTGATAATTGAGTCCTTTTTTTACCCTCAGCATGGATTGTCAGAAAGTGAAGCCATTTAAGTTTAAAATTGCAAAATTTGTTGTCGCATCCAAGAAAGCGTGCCAATATTTTTCATTTTGTTAAAATATTATACAACGTCATAAAACATAAGTTCTGTCTGTCCCTAAGAATGAATAGTTTTACTCAAATTGAGAGCTCTAAAAATCTACGGTTACTAATATCTATGTCGATAACCAAAAATATGTGATCATATTTCTTTTTTTTTTTTATTAATATTCTTGTAATGGCCTGATAATTGAGTACTTTTTATACCTCAGGATGGATTGTTAGACATACAAGTGAAGACATTTAAGTTTAAAATTGCAAAATTTGTTGTCGCATAAAAAAAGCTTATATTTTCCAATTTGTTAGAATATTATACAACGTCATTAATATTTTTGTTCTTTTTGTCCCTAAGGATGAATAGTTTTACACCAATTGATAGCTCTATAAGTCTACAGTTACTAATATTTATATCGATAACAATAAAAAGTGACCAGATTTCTTTTTGTTATAATTAAAATTCTTGTACTGACCTGTTAATTCAGTTGTTAAGACATAAAAGTGAAGACATTTAAGTTTAAAATTGCAAATAACACAGTAATGAATATTGTTGTTAACGTATAAAACTTTCTTTTTTAAAGTTCTGCAGTATTTCTGAAAATATTTTTTTAACGATACTTTATTTATTTATCATTTGCAATACATGAATAAGCCATAAAAAGTATTTTTATTCTACAAATAGTTAACGGGAATAGTAAACGCCTGTTTTCTAAGTGCACGTACAGGTAAAGATGTAAAATCTGTAGTAAACGCCCGTTTACTACTGACTAAACGGACACAGAGTAAACGCGCGTTTACTCGAGTAGACATTACAAATTTCCATTTTGACCGCGTTAACGCAATTGTAGTAAACGCGCGTTTACTGGTATACGTAAAAATTGGAGTTAACAAATGAAATATGTGCACGCGGCGTTAACGTGCGTTTACTTTATGTTATGCTTGGTCTGCACCCAACTGTATTAAGACTGACCTGAGGACATTAACAATCAAATAAATTTGTCTTTTGTTTGTGTTTACATTTTTAAGATATTAAAATGATAAAACGTAGAATAACAATGTTTATTAAATCTACTAGGCTTACCTGAAACTGCTTAATCAAGAGTCAAATAAAACCAAGATGACGAATGAATGTTTAATGTTGTCCATTATAAGTTATTGACTTGAAAGTACAGAATGTCCATTGTGCAATATCATCACATATCCATCAGTGTAGTGAAATGTTATTTGATATAACTTCCCTTCATACACAACAGATACTGCATTTGAACTTGATATTTTGTGATTCATTTGGACAAACCCCAAAATTTATAATTGTATGCTGTACCATACATTGCGACTGATTTATAATAACTCGTTGTATTTTAAATCAAAATTTTAAACAGGATACCTGATATTTTTAATAGAAAACTGACAGACCATGCAAATGATCTTCGAACTAAAGTTTGAAGTCAGGTATTGGGTTGCAAAAATGTATTTAAAAATCGTCCAGATTTTAAAGTTTAAATGTTTTTATATTTTTATTAAAGGAAACTTTTGAATGCATAAGGAACAATAATGGTCAATATCTATAATCCCAACAGTAATGACTTCACATGTTCAAAACAGATCATGTTCTTGTTTGTGTAAATAAATGAATTTCTTTTGAAAATGTGATTTAAACTAACCCCAGCAGGCACCCGATGTTGTACAGACGTATATAACTGCAGACTATCCACATAGAAGCGATATAAGAGCAGAGATATTTAAAAACAAATCGCAAATATAGACAAAAAAGTAGAGAAAGAAGATTAGGTATGATTGGAATCTATATGGAGATACACTAAATAGAATATATTAACTATAACATATCACAACCCATGTATTACACATGTACATGAAACTTTACTCTAAAGAAGAGGCATTCTTGAAGTAAAAGATGGCCAAAAGGGGGTCACCGGAATGAGGAGGAAACTCATTTTACACAGTCCTTGGGGTAAATAAACTCATCAATACCAGGATTGAAATTTAGTATGTGCGCCAGACGCGCGTTTCGGCTACAAAAGACTCATCAGTGACGCTCGAATAAAAAAAAAAGTTAACAAGGCCAAATAAAGTACCAAGTTGAAGAGCATTGAGGACCAAAAATTCCTAAAAGTTTTGCCAAATACAGTAATGCGGGGACAACTCGGACCCACTAATAAGTCAAATCGGATCATCTATATTTGTTTACTCAAACAGCTTTTAAACAGCAGAAATGAAAATGAATCTAAGGAAAGTCATTCAATCTTGAACAATAGACAGATGCATGTTAATACAAATTGTCCTGATTTTGTAATCTTGAATTGTCTCTTCTTAGACGGTCTGAGTTGTCTTTTTCGTTATTTATAGTCAAAACAATTCTTCCTTTTATAGAAGGCATGACTTCACCTCAGACACAGTTTTTATCGTCGAAAACATTCATTATATTATTGATATATTAAGTGAAAATTCTCCTTTTATACTTTGTCTGAGTTTGCTTTATAGACGATCCGAGTTGAATTGATAGACGATCCGAGCTTAATTGATAGCCGGTCCGAAAGGACTTTATAGACAATCCGAGTTGACTTATTGACGGGGTCTGAGTTTTCTTCATAGACAGTCCGAGTTGTCCTTTTTATAGACGGTCCGATGTTTACATGTACATACAATTCAATGTATTTCTATTTTTTCACTAATTGAGAAACTGTAACACATGACCATTTGAGACACACAAACTTATGGCTTCATCATATTCATACAACAATCGCTTTTATTTTTCGGCGTCAGACATTTTCTCTACCATGTCTTGTGCAAGTGGTCTTGTGACATCAAATTTTTAAAGGAACATGTGTGATATCCAGCTGGGGTATATATGCTAATGTTATCCTTATTTGAACTTCCATTACATGCTAGTGTTATTGTGTTATTTATGTATTAAAAGAGGAAAACATGTCAGAGACTCATAAGAATATATGTTAAAATGATGAGTATACATTAAATGTACGTTGTTTTTTTTACATAAAATCATACTTATTTATCAAACATAACTTATACTAAAATAATGTCTGGACGTTTTATTAAAAAGTATTGCCTACACAAGAAATTGATTTTACTAAAATATTATAAAATGTCTCGCATACATGTACAAGTTTGATTCGAGAAATATATAGTTTGCTTAATTTTACTGCACGAGATGTGATTCCGTTTATCAGACAGGATATACATTGAAAATTTCCGGCTTCGGCCATACATTCCATTTGCCTGATCAGACAAGTTTATGTTGCATGTATATGTATATCTGCATGTTTGAATATTTTCAGGGTTTGCAAAGCATGTCATACTTGAAGCGTTGGCGCAAGATCCGAGCTGAAGCTAGACCATTGACTCTTTGTACCAGTAGTGCAGATGAAGAAAATGTATCAGTAATTGAGGGTCGAGACGAAAATGCACCTGGAAATGAAATAGAAGAAAATACATGTAATAAGATGGAAGCAAATGAGCATGAACCCGATTGGAACACAACTTTAACTGATTCAAGTGGCGAATCTATGGACAGCCTCAGCTGTCATATATTAGAGATTTACAAAACATTATGCTGAAGCTTAAAATGTAAACTTAAGACAGCGTGATGTTGAATTGAGTCATCAAAATGCTAACTTTAAATAACAATATGCTAAGTTGAATCTGCGCAATGTTGACTTGCAATGACAAGTGCTTTAGTTATGATAATATAATGGTAAGTCACGATGTTGTGATGATATGCCAAACACACGTTACGTTGAGTTTAAAGTACATGATGTGAAGTTGACGTTGCATGATGTTAGCTTGCAGATGGATAATGCTCAGTCATCCAATTCGATTGCTATGATAACAAATAAAATGAATAGCTAAAATGTATGGTGCTGACTTGTTATTAATAAATGTTGAGCTGAGATAGTACGATGTTATATCATTGTGATATTGCGATAGGTCTATCATGCAATCTGTTGATTTAAAACACCATGATGTACAGTTGAAAAGTACATGATGTTAAGTTAAGATAACACGATGCTACACCACTATATTGAAACGAAAGGCCTACCATACAATGTGTTGACTTAAAACAACACGATGCAACGTTGAAAGTACATGATGTTAAGCTAAGATATCACGATGGTTTATCAGTATAATGTCACGATGGGCTTACCATACAATATGCTCACTTGAAACTACACGACGTAGTTGAAATTTTATAATGTTAAGCTAAGATAGCATGATGTTATATCATTATAATGTCACGATAGGCTTATTATACAATTTGCTCATTTAAAACTACACCACGTAAAGCTGATAGTACGTGATGTTAAGCTAAGATAGCACGTTGTTATATCATTAGAATGTCACGATAGGCTTACCAAACGATATGCTCATTTAAAACTACATGACTTACAGTTGAAACTAGGTGATGTTAAGCTAAGATAGCATGTAGTTATATCATTTGAATGTCACGATAGGCTTACCATACAATATGCTCATTTAAAACTATACAACGTACAGTTGAAAGTATGTGATGTTGAGCTATGATAGCAAGATGTTATATCATAATAATATCACGATAGGCTTGCCATGCAATATGCTCATTCAAAACTACACGACGTACAGTTGAAAGTACGTGTTGTTCAGCTAAGATAGCACGATGTTATATCATTATGACGTCACGAGAGGCTTATCTTACAATGTGTTGACTTGAAACTACACGATGTTAATTTGAAGTAGTTTGGTGTTGACTTGAAACAGTATAGAAACATAACGTTTAGTCAAAATAAAACAATGATAGGATGACATATATTTGTGCAGAATTGAAGATTTTTGGTGTTGACTTCTAATATAGTACAAAGTTTAGATCGTTTTATGTTAAATTGAAAGACAATAATAATGCGTCAACATAACAGAATTATGTGAATTGAAACTGCAATTTTATGGAAAAGAGCGAGGGACAAATCCCCAGGATTTTTTTTTTTCATTTGCAAGTTAATAAATATTAATGAAATTTAACTCAAGAGGCAAACTGATATACAAAGAACGTTTTCCATAAATTCATAAAGCAAAAGAATAACCCATCGCTATACAGTACACTTGAATACAGTTTTGCATATTCTACATGTTTTGTTAGGATTTTATGCAAATTTTTGGAGCAAAAAACCAAAATCTGTCAGAATTTTTTTGATGAACCATATTTAAGAATATATCTATCTATGTTGTTTCTTAATATATACAACATAATATTGTGGCAATCATATTTCCGTGTATCTGTTCCAAGTCAGAAACCTCGTCGGTAATTGTCATGTTTTTCGTTATTTTTAAGAATTCGATTTTAATGACAATTCTTTGATGAATTCTGTCTAATGTGTTAACCTCACTATGTCTTTTGATCTTTTTTCGTCGTTGGATTGCTGTCCCAGTTATGCATAACCCACATTCCCGTTTATTCATACAGCGTTTACATAATAAGATTTGTAACTGTTAACTTTTGTAAAGATTAAACGACTTTTTATAATAATCCTCATGTGATTAGTTTTTTTTTCCTCCCGTATAAATTCCTTTACACGATAAAAAATATATCACTGACAGGAAATACAAAGTCTTATGCCTTAATCTGTGTTATCTCCTCTAACAAAATTCAAATGCTCTGGGAAATGAACTACTAAATTTAAAGCTTATAACACCACATCCGTGTCAGAGTTATCAGATAATTTTAATTTAATACCGCCCCCTTTTCTCCGAAATAAAGGAAAATAATATGGACTTAATCTAAAAAATGAAACCCAACAGATCTGATAAATGATACGCTAAAGAGTAGAACTGTAAAAGAATGTGACCTCTCCCCCTCCAAAAAAAAACCAAACAAAAATAATGAAATTATTGATTAATAATAATTATTCGAATGTATCCATATGGATGAATTGATAGGTGGAAGAATCCTACTGCATGGGGCCAACCCAAACATAAAGTATGGTAGATTCTGTTGTATACTTTTCGCTCATACATGAAGTATATGTAACCTAATGAAATTTGACCTAGAGCCTAGAGTCTAAATCGTCAACTTTCTAAAAAGAAAAATACTTCATTTACAGCGTTGCCAACCATTTTCCAGCAACAAGTAAGATAGTGCCCAGGTTTATCTATACCTCGTTAAATCCGAGATTTCGTGTAGTGTTGGGTTCCTCTATTCATTTAGGAATATGTTAAAAGGCTTTTGATATGTTCTGATTTGACATACATTTCAGCCGATTATAACGACTAGCAAAAATGTTATTTTGCAATACATTTGACAGGTCGCGGCAGACAAAAGGAGATGATGCTTTACACCCCTATAAAGTTCTCGTTTTGACTTGATTTACATACAAGGCAAATGTAGATGCACCTTACACTTTATAACCCCTATTCAGTTATTTGAATGATGATGCTTTGCTACCTAGATAAAGAAACACATTTGCGGATAAATTAACATTATAGAAAATACATGCTAAAGATTGCCATTTGCAGGGGAATACAAATACATAAGTTTTACATGTAAAGACAAGATAAACTATATGCAGCGGTTTGTAAACATATGTAAATGTCGGTCTCTGAATACATTTACATTACATTTGCATAACTCGTTGAATCCGAGATTTCGTGAAATGTTGGGTTCCTCTATTAGAATTGAAGGATCGACAGTTACTATTTCTACTTATTATTTTTATTGGTTGTAATCTGGAAAATATAGATCCATTTTCAGAGAGTATTGTTCTGATATGATACATGTACCATTTACAACACTCATGTCCTTTGTAAAATGTTAATAAAGAAATACATGATGTTTCATCCAGTTGCACATTATGATACAAATTAATTGATGTAGTGCATTTATAAATGTATGTGTTTACATATTCATGTATATACATGTAGCTGTTCTGTCGAAGCCATGAACCTTACATGTACTTCAAGCTTTTTTTTAAAGTTCAACACTTATATAGAACAATGGTGACATATTGATAACATGCATACATATTTTTTCATTAAAACTGACAAAACTAAAGTTAAACCTTAAAATAATAAAGTTGTTAGCTGAATATGTCATGTGACTTTCATCATCACGTGACCAAAATGTAGGAATCGTCATTTCCCACACCTTTTTTGAAAATTTTGATGTTATATATGTACTGTACAAAATATTTGGGAAATTAAAATCAACTAATTAGTTGGTCACCCTCCTTTTAGTCGTTCAGGAATTGAGATTACGTACTTACTGAGCATAAATTATTTCTGGTCTACCCTAAACTGAAGAAAGGCGATCCTAAAAATGCTTGAAACTTTAATGGTGCAGGGATACAGGAGCGCCTTCTATCGGGCAAATGACGTCATAAGGGTGTGCGTAATAGACGATCTTTCCCGGCGAAAGACTTGATTCGAGAAATAACCTATTGGCCAAGGGGTACTAAATATAATGAAAAGAGAAAATTTGGGAGCTTATATAAAAGAATAGAATAGATGTATATTGGGGGCTAAAATATAAACAATTTAGAACTATGGGCAAACATAAAGAATACTTTTAAGAGAAAATTGGCATAAATGATTAAAGAATACAGAAAAGAATAATAGGGAGTCCCTATATAAGCCTTAATTACAAAGTTGCCCCTCCCCACTTTCACTTTCGTCTAGTTCACCTTACTACCAGACAAATATATTGTCAATTTTTTCCCCAAGTATATCCCTTTTTATTTGCTTTCTTTCGTCCTGCCACCTCATGCTCATTTTCCATTATTCCTGTCCACCCTTCCTCTCTAGTCTCTTATGTACATGTACAATGAAACACACAAACACACACACATTGAAAAACACTCTCTTGATATACATGGTATAAGAATTTTATGCGTTACACAAAAAATGTCATACTGTAAATTCAGAAATTATTGCGTGCATTTATTCTTGAGATTTTCGAAGAATTCACAAAAACTGTGAGTTCTTCACTGCATGAAAAGGTTGATTTGCAGTTCTTTACTCGTGTATATAAAGGCAAGGCAAAGATAGGCACTTTAATGCACCATATATCTCAATACCCATTATTTGGTGAATAAATACATGATAAGTTTGCATTCGTACACTATATATGCAAAGAAATTGCAAAAATTATGCTAATCTTTCCTTAACTTTCAAACAACGTTAAATGTAAGTAAAGTAAACGGTCTTATTTACTTACATTTATATAGCATTGAAACGTATTTAAATGTTAACCTTAATTGGTTGTTTTGTCGTCCTATCTAAATATATGAAAGGCCGCCTTTTACATTAAATTTACAAACATCGTAAACATAAGCAAAGTAGACACTTGTATTTGCGTTTTATTCGCATAGTGTGTTAGATATATGCAAAGCTTTTCCATGTCTGTGCAAATGTTCATATAGCTTCCGAAATATATTTAAATATTAATCTAAATTAGTTGTTTTGTCGTCCTATTTAAAGATATGAAAGGCTGCCTTTTACATTAAATTTACAAACACCGTAAAACATATGCAAAGTAGACACTTGTATTTGCGTTTTATTTGCAAAGTGTGTTAGATATATGCAAAGCTTTCCCATATCTTTGCAAATGTTCATATAGCTTCCGAAATATATTTAAATATTAATCTAAATTAGTTGTTTTGTCTTCCTATTTAAATATATGAAAGGCCGCCTTTTACATTAAAATTACAAACATCGTAAAACATAAGCAAAGTAGGCACTTGTATTTGCTTTCTATTCGCATAGTGTGTTAGATAAATACAAAGCTTTCCCATGTCTTTGCAAATGTTCAGAATAATGGACAAAATGTGCAGAATAAAAGGCAAAAAAAAATAAAGAATACAGAAAAAATGGCAAAAAAATAAAGAATAGAGAATAATGAGGTGCTAAAATATAAAGAATAGAGAATAACAGGCAAAATTTATAAAGAATAGAGAAAACTGGCATAAAATGTTTTACAGAAATGAAGAACCCCCAATCCAGACCCTCATAATGTGTTTTACATTCTTGAATAAACATATCCAAATCGTATGCAAGTATTTAATACATATTGATATTCAAGCCAAATACGTGTAAAGTTTTTCAATTTGTTTGCATGTTTTAAGTACTAACTGATATTCACTCAGGCCAATTGACGTTTAGCGCGGCGAACTTCACTTTTTTTCAAATGAATATGCTGTTTTATTCAAACTCCAGTTCATATAGAAAAATGTACTATGATAATACCAATTTGGAATAATCTATTATCAATTTTCTTTTCTATATTTTTCGCTCTTTCTTTTGGTCGATTATTCACTATTATGTACTCATACATGACTTTTTATTACATGTAATACTTTCGGTGCTTGTTCTATTTCATGGTTTCCAAAGATTGCCGTGCATTTCAACATGGAAGTATTATATTGACTTTCATTTTACTTCCATGATTTGAATAAATGGTATTTACTCCCAAAAATACATATTGCAGAGAAAACATTTTGACAATATTATAATTAGATAAAAATAGGGTTAACTATTAAGACAAGACAAAACTTCACTATAATTTTGAAATAAATCCACTTGTTTTGAGTTTTATTTACATGATATACAGAACCTAAAGGTATCAAGATTTCGTAAAAAGAAAGAAAATACAAGATATTTTTTAATTGATAAATCCGGGAATAAACTCACAACTTGGTCATCTAATTTTAATGTTCATACGTTTTAAGCAGTTTTTGTATTGTTTATTCAATAATAGCAAGTCAAGAATAATTTTGCATGTAGGACAAATGTAAAATCACAATAAATATAGAGAAAAAGGAAGGTATATATTTTTAATGGAGACTTTAAAATCTTGTATTTCGTTCGTTGTGTCCATAAAACCATTTGTATTTTTGTGATATGGGCAACGTCATTACGTAACCAGACGACGTGATTTTACTGATTGTTTCACACGGGTGTTAATTGTTAAGCATCTCTGCATGTTCTGATGAAAATTCTGTTTTAAGTTTTTGATGTTAGTATATAACAGTGGGATATCACTTTGTTGTTTTATGAAATTCACACCTCTGTGTACACAATCTTGTACGATTTAGAAGTTAACAAAAAATATTAACATAATTATGCGAAAAATCTTAATTGAGCCATGGAACTATTATAGTCAAATTATAATGATTCAATAATTGAACTTACTTGTCCTGCTGTGTAGAAAATACGGACGAAAGAATACGAGAATACAAAAATTGGAAATAAAAATGAAATAAGATGTTGTAATCTCCCTGTAATGTATTTGCATACGTTTTCTAATAACTATATTGAAAAAGAAACTCAAGTAAAAGTAACCAATGCCGTGCTTTTGAGAACCCTCGTTTATATATGTGAGACATGAAACTGATCAGAGTGAATGTTACCATAAAATAAAAATTCATAGAATAAATTGGCATTTCACATGATATGCATATAGATTTCATACAGCTTAACTTTTATATAGAATAAATACTGGATAAGTGTTTAATGTCTAGTGCTAAAAATCACAGGCAGGTTTCCCTTCACACACACACACCACATTATTATATAATAAGTATTTTATAACACTCTTTTTATTGCGTAAATCAACATACTATTTTCTAAAGGAGTAGGGCTAAATTCCCCTGATTTTATTTTACACAACTGCCATTCTTAAAGTCTTTCAATCTTCATTTAAATTCATAGAATCAAAGCCCAATTATGAACTTTCAGGTTCTTATACTGTTATGGCTTATTCCTGAACAGGTTTCAAAACGCCGAAGACAAATTTTTAGCATTTTTTCCCAAAAATGTATAAATGTTTACCAATATAAAAATATATTGGAAGTAAAGGTATCTATTGACTTTTGGATACACATATACTTGTTATGGATAGCGATGTCTTTCGATCGGCGCTTTGCATTTGCGTCAATCGGCATTTCATTTGCGCAAAAAATCTTTAGGTGAAATTAAAAAAATCTAAAATTGATACAATAAGTCGGAAGAGCATTATTATGTAAGGAACAAAATAAGCTAAAAATATTGATAGGTTATGGAGCTCCTTTTCGAGATATTTTTTTTTTTAAATGGCAGGAAAAGGCTGACTTGGACTTTTACTTTATATTTGCAATTTGGTATTATTTGGGTCTCAAATCGAAAAAAAAGAAATCTAGAATCTGCTTAAATTTTGGTAAATGACCTTTTATGAGCTATTGAAGTCTTATATGAAAAGAAAAATGGGTGTCACGGGGCAAAATGTTTACCCTGTATCGTAAAAACAAGGAGTCCGAACATCTGACAAAAATTCCCAAACCTGACCTAAGTACATCCTTAAAACAATATCTACAGATTTTTTTTGCATCATAAAACTATGTGCATCTTAATCTGTTGTCGCAAAAATTCTTATTGGCATCTATGGTATACAAATAAGGAGATGTTGTATGATTGCCAACGAGACAACTATCCACCAAAGTTCAAATGATTTTGATATAAGCAATTAAAGGCAACCGTACGGCCTTCAACAATGAGAAAAACCCACACTGAATAGTCGGCTATAAAAGCATATGCATAGACTCTTTAATATTCAATTACCAGCAGAACTTGACAACTTATAGATTTTGACCTTGTGAGTGAAACGCACTAAACAGCTATTTTCAAATCTTGTTAAACTATGCATAGGAAAACCAACAGCCTCCCGCACTCACGGCGAGATCGCTTCAAGGACTACCGTGTCGGTATAAACATGGAAGTATTATATTGACAATATAATACTTCCATGGTATAAACAACTCTCAGGAGAATAAAAGAAAAAGTAGACTGCTAGCAAACCAGAAACTGATTGTCTTAAAATATATTCCCAAATAGTTTCAATTGTATTGCATTTGCATTTGCAATACAATCAACCAGATTAATTCTATAACTTACTTATACTCGACTGACCTTTCCTGTATTGAATCATAGATTTTTTATAGTGATATAATGTTAATTAAGATTAGATTACTTTTTCTTATACCAATACTCTTTTTACGATTAACGGGGATTTAGTGTTATCTGGCCTCTGTGTTCGTCCGTGCCGTAGCAGGTTAAATTTTTTTTTTTGTATTTTTTTTAACATGAAGGTATATTATCACATGTGTTTGTGGTGCTGGTGGGGGTTGGGGGCATGGGGTTGTTTAAACAAATTATTTGGTTATACATGTCTTGAAGAAAATAATTTGTTTCAGGAGGGAAGAGAAAACAATAGTTTGTTTTCCTTAGAAAACACAATACTGAGTGTCAAAAAAAACATTCTTGTTCCTGTATGTCATTGAAAAAAATAGTTTCATTTTGATTTTAGTTGAAAAGAATTGTTTGTCCCGAGAAAAAACAACCCCCACACACACACACACACACCACACAAAAGAAGAATAACCCGTGCCTTAAGATGTAATGAACATTTTAATTGTATATGCCAAAAACGATTTTGACCCCGGTGACACGATCACTGACCATATAAATGTTCTAACCAAGTTAACCAAGAAGATTTGGTCGCATCAAAATGTTATTATTCTTATTCATCAACATGAAAAAATTAAACATGTGTATTGAGGGGTGATCTTTTCAAATCATTTGATATATTCGGATTTTGCCCGATTTTACGGTATACTAAACATGGACGTAAGAGAGTACGAGTTGGCCATGATGTTATATGGACAGATATATTAAATGTACATTTTAATGTACATGTAGTTTTATTTTAGTGTGAAAATGTTTATTAGATCGAAGTATATTTTTATGAAGCAAGGAAGAGCTTTTACTTAAAATGTGCTTAGACTATACATATATTGTGAACAGTAATCTAATTACTTTGTTTTTAGTTGAATCATGAAAATTGGATCAAATGGACACATGACAGACGGAAAGGTCGTAAAATAGGGCATCGATATACAAGGTATGAAGCATCCAAGCCTTCGACCTTTTAACATATAAAGCTTTATACAAATAGTTTACGTAGCCTTCGACGCAAGATAAGCATCCCTATGTCTCGCACTCTTTAACTTTCGTCGAAGGCGAGACAAAACGGCTATCCGAGTAAAATACTGTCGTATTTAAATAGATCTTGACCAAGACAATTGTAAAATATTGACCACATTATAAGCTGTCTTTCTGCTCATGAAAAAACGGAAACAAGGGCTTTAAAACATTATAATATTTTGTGCATATGATATATACAGAACTAGATTAATTTGACTCCGAAGCAGTGCACAATTTATATAATACTACTCTTAGGGGACTTTGATTGTGCCGGGTTATTTTGTTGAATAGGATGAATCTGAAAGTATGGAACGGAAAACAAATATGGCAGACATGAACCAACTACAGTTTTAAAGCTGGTTGTATATGACACAGTACAAATGTATCTTTGTCACTGCTCTGTTGCCTTTTCAGTAACAATTACATCTTAGAAAGAAAAATGGGACTGAGTTCACACACATGTTTAACCCTGCCAAAATATTAATGTCCGAAATCAGGAGTCCTTAATTCAGTGGTTTTCGCTGTTTGCTGTCTGTAATATATATTTTTCGTTTATTGTTCTGTTTATAAATCAGGTCGTTGGTTTTCCTGTACATTTCAATTGTTAACATTTTGTCTTGTTGGGACCTTTTAAAGCTTAATATACTATAGAATAATATGTTGAGTATATAAAATAACAAAGGAAAAAGAAAAACAAAATAATAAAAGTCAGATCAGTTGATATATTAATATCTCTACACTAGACAAAGAAAAAAGCTTACTTTAACATTACGTTTTATTAATGAATAGTGTATACTTTACTTAAAAGCGCATTTAAAGTGATGACCAGCTAATCCTACTCTTTAATATACTAATATAGGCCGCTTAACATACTTTCGAGTTTATTTCATACGAGTACGCCAACAAAAAGATCTTGCTCAAAGATTAAGTTATATCTTGCCATAAGTAAACCATACACGGGATTTCAGTAGGTATTCTGTGATGGCCCCTTTTAAATTTATTCATATGTGCATTAATTCATATGTGCATTAAGTGTTAGGTCTAATCAATGTGGTTCTAATCCTAATACAAACTTATTGGTCTCATTATTTACAAATATGGGTGTGACATAAAAAGATATAATTGGACGGACTCGCTGCTATTTTGACATCCATGTAGTCGTCTCTCTGTACATTTGCTTTTATTGGTATTTAGTGAACAAAGTACTGTATAATATTAAGTGTGCGACCCTACCGCATATGAGTCTAAAACTTAGATATTCACAGATAAACATTTTTTGTGTATGTTATTGGGTTGTTGGCTCTTTGGCACACTCACCAAATTTGATATATTGACATAACGCATATAATACATAAATGTTAAATAGCTATTTAGTATACTTTGTCAAATTGAACAATTTTATCTAACCGCTTACTAGGATAATCTTTCGACCGATTAACCGGTTAACCGATATTTAAGTTGATGTTCATAGACTATATCTACAGTATACTAGTATACTTTAAGAATCTATTTAGATTTATCTTGACATCCTTTACTAGATCATTCTGTATTGTCTGCATGTAAATGGTACGATTGATCGATTGATTATTTGGTTTTACGTCAAGTGGCAAATATTTCATATGAAAATAAGAAGATGTGGTATAATTGCCAATGAGACAACTCTCCACCAGAGACCAAATGACATAAGAGTTAACAGCTATAGGTCACCGTACGATCTTCAACAATGAGCAAAACCCATAGCTTATAGTCAGCTATAAAAGGCCCCGAAATGAAATGTAAAACAATCTAAACTAGAAAACTAACGGACAGTGTTGTAACGACACAGACCAAGAGCAAACTATGCAAACCAATAAACGAAAAACAAATATGAGAAACAGCAAAAAACGACAACCACTCAATTACAGGCTCCTGACTTGGGACAGGCATATATAGAATGTGGACTAAACTAGTCTGAAGGCGCCAACCCCCCCCCCCCCCCTAACCTGGGACAGTGGTGTAACAGTGCAACATAAGTACACATTATAAAAATCCGTTGAACAGGGATTAACTCATCAGATCAATACAAAGCCGAAATACATCTAACAAAAACACAGACCAAACGTGGCAGGGTACTTAACATATCATCCCACAACAAAAAAGACACTATAAGTACAGATCTGAGAGTACTCGCAGTTACTGACAGCTAGTTCAAAGCCATTGACAACTAATAAAAACATCTTGCATGTTCAGGACGAAAACAAATTTTAAACAATTAATTCAATGAGGTGTTATTATCTTATTAGATAACCCTTTAATTATTGCTGATCGTTCTTTAAAAATCTATCGGCGACAACATATTAATATTTAAACAAATCTATGTTGCACTATTAGTTTTGAGGATATGATAATTTTTAGACAACATTCGAATGGTAATACGTATTATAGAAAAAAAGAAAGCAATGCATCATATTGTCAAACTTCTGGTAAACGGTTATAAGAGGGGGTGGACAGCTTTTGAGGGAGGTGGGAGGTGGGGGGAGGTTTGGAGAAGGGGGCGGGAGGTGGGAGAAGGGTACCCCCTGTCCACCCCCTCTTATAAGCAGCGTTACAGATTTCATCAAGGGATTGATTTTTGTTTGCAAGACGTCGTTTGTCAAATTTTAGTGAATATTCAAAACGGAAATATAATGCATTTAAGGAACAACCCTTTCATTTAAAAGGGGGTGGGTGGTTGTATGGTATTTTAAAGGAAAAAAACGAATTCCTAAGGAAGAAAATAAATAAGCTGTCGCAGCATTGACCACACTATTCTGTTTTACAAAAAGAAATAATATTTTGTCTCAACTTGGGAAGAAAAATAATTTGGTTTGATTGTGTCCATCTGCTGAAAAAAATTTCATACCAATATAACCCCCTCTTGAAGTTAAATCTTCTTAAGTAAATGAATATTCTATTTAGCTAAAAATAAAACTGGTGTTCAGTATATTCAAACCAGTAACCCCAAATGTCCAATCTGACTTGCAATTTGTTAGCAAATATATCACAAACACAACCACTTAATAATGTTGATAACATATTTGACTCAATGAAGTTCAACCATAACAAGTTTTTACAAATTGATTTGCTCGCTTAATGTACTGTGAGTTATGCATTTTATTACACAATTTAATGTTCTTACAAATATTCTTTCATGTATCATCGATACGTTCAAAAACGCTTTAAACGCTTTAAAACCCCTTAGAAACATCTAGGACTAATATATTTAGTCAAAATGTCCAAGGTTAAACGACCAAAGACAAAGTAATAAAAAAATAATGGTTAAACTTGTTTCGTGCAATTCATATAACTTCAAAGTAAAATATAACAACTTGCTGCCCAACAACTTCAAAGAAAACAACATTTCAAAACCAGGCATTGCATGATACTTTATAATTAGTTTAATACTGGTAATTTTAGCACTTGAATGCATGCAGCGTTTACTTACAATCAAACTTGTGGGCGGGTATCCAATTGTGTGAACATAATACGTCAATTTGATTGGCTAAAATGCATTATAGATAAGTATGTAGAAAAGGCGGGGGTGAATTAAAATAAAATAGGCATTTTTTTAATAACTGTCGAATAGTACCGCACGAGTCCGACCAAGACATGTTAGAGCATACAGTATCTGTTAAGTACGTTCAACATCGCTAACCGACGTCGAACTGTTGAATACCAACAACCAGGAACCATTTTTCATCGAGTTGTGTAATCTCTCTGATGTGGATCAAAACGGAATTAATATTTTACGTGGATTGTTATTGATGACGGGATGATATTTTTTGGATCATATTTGTAGATAATACAAGGCTTTGAAAAATAGATAGTCCTTGGTTTCCATATTAAATAACATGAATTATAAAACTTTCAAGGAGTCAAAAAGTATCCCAGGAAGAAACATCAACAAACCAGAACATTTCCTTCGGCCTTTTAAATAAAAAGATTAAGCATGAATATATACATATCATGTATAATCAAACAAAACCATAGCTACAAAATCTTTAATTTTCAAAACTGCGAGACCCTATTACCCAACAGCAATATGTACACAAAACAAGTATTTAGACAGAAAACAAGAAATGAACTAAATGCAAATATAACTATAAATTTACAATTCATTTCAATAATATAAATGATTTCAAACAAAAACCTTTCAAATCATTTGCACACCACATAAATGTTTATGTTTCCTATATATTTACAAAGGTTTCGCATATATGCAAATTTCCATTATGCCGTTATCTTTGGATAGCTTAAAAATTAATCTCAAATGATAAGGTTGCCCATTACTTTATGTTGGTCTGAAATATGTAAATACTTAAATATTTGCTTTATCGGGTCACCAGGTTCAAACTTAAGATGCCTCACCATATTTGCATATGTATGCAAATGAAATACTGCTTATACTATACAAAATTTGAAATTTAACTTTGACACAAAACCTGTAAAATTAAAACAAAATATCAATATTAAAGAAACATTTAGTACATGTAAAAGATAAACGAAATATCAACTTTTAATTAATATTTCTCAGGCTATAAATCATTTTAAAAAGTCATATTTGCATGCACTAAAAGACATAAGCATTTACTTACCATTGCAAATTTAACTATTTCCATACAATACCACATGCTAGTAAAATTTAGCGCATGATCACGTTTAATAATGGTGTGATTTTTTTGTATTTGTATTGAATTCAAAACGATTGTTCAGGATAGAGAATCGTACCGAGTTCACACAATTTACCCACGTTTTATATGATATGTAAAAGGCGGCCGCGCCTACCTGCAACACCATGGATGTTTATGGGGAAATATTAAGATTTATTGTGAACAAAGATAGCACAAACATATTCACAGCCTAGTAAAGTTTATCTAAATATGTACCTTTATTTATGTTTATCATATATTTACATACGTATGTAAATCGACCTTTTCATGCAGTGCTTATTATTGCGATACTCAAAGAGTCGCAATATTCACATTATTAAAACCTCGCTTTCATTTCTGAATTTACTGTAAAAACAATGATAAAATTCTGATTGTTTGATAATGAATGTTTAGATACCATGTTTAACTACAGAGAAGTCAATCCGTCCGATCCATCCGATCAGTCTAGGATTTTCACTAAAAGTTGACTGATCGGTGATGTGAGTTTGACAGGAACTTGATTAATCGGTGACGGATCGATGATGGCGGACTGATTGCTAAAATAGTAACACCTAAGGTTTGCAAGTACTGTACACCACACTATTTATACTTTTTTCAACGTATGTCACAAACATTATATATTATACAATTTTGGCTTTTGAATTAAAAAAAAAATATGTATATTATTTACATGTGTGGGTGTTATATATGCTAAATTCAATTAGCACAGTGAAAAGGGAGACAATTAAAATTTAATGGTTTAATTTATATGGGGAGTAATGTAAGTATACATGTAAGCATTACATGTAGCATTATCTCAAAAAAGCGGCTAAGGTGACAAAAAGAATAATATTGAATGTGTCTAGAAATCTAAAAAAAAAAATAGTATCAATGATTAACACTAAAATATTGTCTTCTATTTGAAATAAATATAAGCAAAAATAAATAAAACTAGAAATATCTAATATTAAAATGATTTTGTGTCATATTTTAAAACATTTATCCTTTATTCATATTGAACACAAATAGATTTGTTTGACACAATAATAATATAGTAAGTAGAAATGGGTTTATATTCAAAATCATGATTATACACATTGATGTGATATCACTATTTTATGTTTTATCAAACAGTTAAATTTTATATTGAGTTTTAGCTGTGTATAATTGATTTTGTTTTAAATGATAATATTAGAAAACACATCATTTTAAGATTTGGACGCTTTTCAAATTAAATTTAAATTAGAATTCACTACAATACATTTTTACAATTCGAATTCGAATTTAGGTCAATGTTAAATACCAAATATCAATACTTAATGTGCAATTTTCATTTGTATGGTTTGTCAATTTTCTATTGAAAATTTTCATGTATCGAGGTTAAAACGTGATTTAAAATACAATTAGTAATTTTGAAAATGTCGTGGTATGAGGTACAACTATCTTTTATACTACTATTACCAATAATTGATGGTTGTCTGTTGCAATCACAAAATACTAGTGTTGACGTCCACATGCGTCATACGTCGTGCTTAAAATGAAATCATATAAAATAAATGAAAAACTGTGATGATATTTTATGAGCTGGTCAATCTGAACCTTCAGCTCAGTGGGTTAACGAACTGTCTTGTAATCCAGAGGAGACAAAGATGATTTTGTTTGTAGAATAATGCTCTCCGGTTACACATGTAATGCCGTACTGAACAAGAGGTGTTTCACCCATCTGATGGTTAACATAAGTTTGCGCTGAAGATAATTCATCTGTTCTTTTTTCATGTAATTCAGAAGAGTGCATTATTACACGATCATTCTCCAATATTCTTTAATCACATACCTTTGGAATGAAAAATACCAAGAGTGGCCTACAACTTGTTTCAAAAATGCCCTGGCTAACGCATCACATGTAAATGCTCTCATTTCTACTTGAAATGTTTTGTCATCAAAACTTTCTCCTTGGATAGTTATTTCTTCAAGTTCAGACAGAAAATTATCAAGAAACTAATGTATTGAACTTGGTTTTAAATTGCCTAAATACATGTTTATAATAAATGGGAACACATTTTCAAAAGTACATAAAATCGTCCAGAATTGCTTTCCTGATAATTTGAACAAGCGCATACCATCGATATTTATATCCAAATAGATGTTTTGCAGATTTTTTAAAGTGCATTGAGACAAGCCATCCAGGATCTTAACCAGTCCATTATTTAATCCATAATAAATATACTGTTCTCCACATTTTTCTTCAGACTGAACAATTTTAGGAGTCTGTATTAACGTGTGAGCATCTTTGGGACTTGAAACCCTCATTTTTTAAGACACTCATATTTGTGATTCTTGTCGACTTTTTCTTTTTTTTTTTACAAGCATTTCATCTAAACAAGATCTTGTCAATTTGTTGACCAGTCAACTAAATTTTCCTTCAATGACAAACATGGATCTTCGTCATCAAAGGAAACATGGCGAATGTCTTGCTGTGATTCTGACGTTTCAACTTCTTCCACAAATCCCAAGTCCGATTCGTATGGAAAGCCTCAGGTATCATATATTAGAGATTTACAAAACATTATGCTGAAGCTTAAAATGTAAACTTAAGACAGCGTGATGTTGAATTGAGTCATCAAAATGCTAACTCTAAATTACAATATGCCAAGTTGAATCTGCGCAATGTTGACTTGCAATGACAAGTGCTTTAGTTATGATAATATAATGATAAGTCACGATGTTGTGATGATATGCCAAACACACGTTACGTTGAGTTTAAAGTACATGATGTGAAGTTGACGTTGCATGATGTTAGCTTGCAGATGGATAATGCTCAGTCATCCACTTCGATTGCTATGATAACAAATAAAATGAATAGCTAAAATGTATGGTGCTGACTTGTTATTAATAAATGTTGAGCTGCGATAGTACGATGTTATATCATTGTGATATTGCGATAGGTCTATCATGCAATCTGTTGATTTAAAACACCATGATGTACAGTTGAAAGTACATGATTTTAAGTTAAGATAACACGATGCTACACCACTATATTGAAACGAAAGGCCTACCATACAATGTGTTGACTTAAAACAACACGATGCAACGTTGAAAGTACATGATGTTAAGCTAAGATATCACGATGGTTTATCAGTATAATGTCACGATGGGCTAACCATACAATATGCTCACTTGAAACTACACGACGTACAGTTGAAATTTTGTAATGTTAAGCTTAAATAGCATGATGTTATATCATTATAATGTCACGATAGGCTTATTATAGAATTTGCTCATTTAAAACTACACCACGTACAGCTGAAAGTACGTGATGTTAAGCTAAGATAGCACGTTGTTATATCATTAGAATGTCACGATAGGCTTACCACACGATATGCTCATTTAAAACAACATGACTTACAGTTGAAACTAGGTGATGTTAAGCTAAGATAGCATGTTGTTATATCATTTGAATGTCACGATGTTATATCATAATAATATCACGATAGGCTTGCCATACAATATGCTCATTCAAAACTACACGACGTACAGTTGAAAGTACGTGTTGTTCAGCTAAGATAGCACAATGTTATATCATTATGACGTCACGAGAGGCTTATCTTACGGTGTGTTGACTTGAAACTACACGATGTAAATTTGAAGTAGTTTGGTCTTGACTTGAAACAGTAAAATGTTAAGTTATAAAAACAGAACGTAAAGTCAAAATAAAACAATGATAGGATGACATATACTTGTGCAGAATTAAAGATTTTTGGTGTTGACTTCGAATATAGTACAAATATTAGATCTTTTTATGTTAAATTGAAAGACAATAATGATGCGTAAAACATTACAGAATTATGTGAATTGAAGCTGCAATTCTATGGAAAAGAATGAGGGACAAATCCCCAGGATTTTTTCTTCTTGATTTGCAAGTTGATGAATATCAATGAAATTTAGCTCAAGAGGCAAAATGATATACAAAGAAAGTTTTCCATAAATTCATAAAGCAAAAGAATTACCCATCGCTATATATTACATATGCATACAGTTTTGCCGTATATTTTACATGTTTTGTTTGGATTTTTTTTATGATTAAAAACCAGACCTTTGTTTATGAACAATATTTAAGAAAATATTTTTCTATGTTGTGTGTTAATATATACAATATAATATTGTGGCTTTATAAGACTTATGACTGTGAGGGTCAAATTTTACTCCTATAAAATCACATCTATATAAGAGTTATCAGAGAATTTGAATTTACCACTCCCCTTTTCCCCGAATTAAAACATAAGAATCT
Organism: Mytilus coruscus; assembly: GCA_017311375.1. Classification (NCBI taxonomy): domain Eukaryota; kingdom Metazoa; phylum Mollusca; class Bivalvia; order Mytilida; family Mytilidae; genus Mytilus; species Mytilus coruscus. The sequence continues at coordinate 101,905 of JAASAO010001719.1, read as the reverse complement.
GGAGTCTTAATCTGAAAATACAAAGATCAACTGATATGACTATATGAGAATGTGACCCCCGGCCTTGTTAGAGGTATCTGAAAATTTGAATTTTCTTTCCACGAAATAAAACAAAAGAATATGGACTTAATCAGAACTGATGCGATTACGATTTCCATAGAATGTCAGAGACGGTTTGTCGACTAGTTCGTTCCAAATTCGGCTAGGCAAGTAAAGTATGTCTTGTAACAATCATTTCACATGCCTTTTCATTATCAATACCTACAATGATTTTATGATTGATTTTAATATAAAAATAAGAAGATGTGGTATGATGGCCAATTCGAGACCAAATGACACAGAAATGAACAATTATAGGTCGCCGTATGACCTTCAACAATGAGTAAAACTAATACCATATAGTCAGCTATATAAGGCTATTTTAAGATATCAAGGGGAATTTGATAAAAACAAAACTTTTTTTCAGAGTAGTGTTAAAAACCCTTTTGCTTTGACACAAGCATTTAAACGACAGTCATATCCCATTTTCTGAAAAACATTTTTTTTAATTAATATTATAAATGTTATATATCAAATAGAAGCTGTATATATTTTTCATGTTTCATATTTGTTCAAATACTGTTGTTTATCAATATTGTGTTTAATAATCTTTCAAAACATTCAGCTGCTGAGGTACATGTACGTTTTAAATCTTTTCACAAGAAGAATTTAATCTATATTCTTTTATTTCATAACGATACAAATCTTTACACATGCCTAATCATTATGAACATCTACATTGTATAAGCATCAGAAAAAAAAAGCCAAAAGGAAACATTTGCATTCTCTCATTTTTTGTTTGTCTTTTATGTATCAGTTATAAAGTTTAAAATTTTGAACAAAGATGCAGGATTTAAATATCACATTCCACAACATACTAGTTTAACTTAAAGACATTATAATTACTATTTAAATTAAGGAACAAGAATTGCTATAAATTGATACATCATTCTCATGAATGTTAAACGGTAAACATTATATGTGTTACATAGAAACCACCGTGACATATTGCTCTAGTCCATGTCAAACGATATCCTATTATATTTAATCATGTTATAAACGATAACCTTAACACTATCATCAACTGAGAAATAATAAAGACATTAGAATGAATGTGAAACTATTAAAAAAGAGAAACTGAAACATAACTTATAAATGGAAGAGGAAATGACAACGCCATGTCAAACACCAAAGACGATGAAAAAAAACCAAAGTAGTCCGGAAAACACTTCATAGTAAACTAAAGGAAGATGCCTTACTCGGTTACATCACATTCGAGGACAAACCTAACCTAACGATCTTTAGATAATTTATAAAAAAAGTTAAAGAAGAGATACAAACGGAACATTTACAATTGATAATTGGAAGAGAAAATGACAACGCCATGTCACAACACCAAAGTCGACGAAAAGACAAAGTAGTCCGGAAAACACTCCATAGTAAACCAAAAGAAGATGCCTTACTCGGCTATATCACGATCGAGGACAAACCTAACCTAACATAACGAACTTTAGACAATTTATTAAATAAATTTAAGATATCATTTTATCATTGTATGAAATTGTCAAGCATTTTGATACTCAACATTTATGACTAAGGCTAGCATAAGTGCAATTGTTTATTAAAATAAACATATAGGAAGACAGATACTGAAATACTGAGCAAGTTATACATTTATTTAACATATGCATATTAAATATGGTTCTCTATTTATAAATTATAAATTCATCATTTGTCCCTCTCAATTCAACAAATGTTTTACCCTTGGTATCTTTGACCATTTAGTTAAATGTGGTAAGATGAATTTGTAAAATCTCTTACTCTGAGAATTGAAGGAAAAGCTGCTAGTATAATTACCACATATTTCCATTTACATAAACTTTCAAAACTGAATGATGTATCAAATTCATATTCCAAACAAATGAACCATTCACACTGAGTCAGTTAAAATTTATAAAGATATTATATTCAATTGGGATGTTTATTAATGCAAGGTTAAGGTTTATTAGTGAGTGTGGTTCACACATTGTTGTTAATATAATGGAATTTTATGCGACTGTCATACAAGTGAGAGGTTTAGCTAGCTATTAAACCAGGTTTAATCCACCATTTTCTACTTGAAAAAAACACTGTACCAAGTCCGGAATATGACAGTTGTTATCCATTCGTTTGATGTGTTTGAACTTTTGATTTTGTCATTTGAATAGGGAATTTCCGTTTTGAATTTTCCTCGGAGTTCGGTATTTTTGTTATTTTACTTTTAGAAGCCACAGTTGCCAAATTTTTTTATGAGGTGTGTTGGTGTTTACCAACTTTTAAGGTACGAACAATTTTACTTACATTTTTGTTTGATAAACTTTGACAAAAAGAAATTTCATAATTATATTTACCAAACAATTCATTAAAATCTAAACAGCTTTTCATTCTCTTTGAGTACGCGTTATTTAACAAACTAAAAGTTCATGATCATGAATGTTACTAACCTGTTTCTTGTTACAGATTTTGAAAGTCAACCAGAAGAGACTATTCAAAGTTATAAAATAACCTAAATTTTCATAAGAACTTCAACTTAATTTATACTACAAATTCTTATCATCAGCCCTAAAAACTAGAACGGTGAGAGAACTTATCACATCATCAGGAAGTGTTCTATCATTATAATAGTTTATATGTCTGGTGAACAAGCACATTCTTCATCAGGTAGTGTTCTATCATTATAGTAGTTTATATGTCTGGAAAAAGCACATTCTTATCATTCGCCCTGAAAACAGTTTAAGAACTCAATAGTCGTTTAGCCGTCTAGGAATCAGGCTTACAAGGCACATGGACATAAAGACAAACGGACGGACGGACGGACCTGATGCTTTCTGTATGTACCACAAAAATAATTTATATTGGTACAATTTTACATGTAAACTTAATTTATATCAAATTGACATGTCATTAATAAATTAACTTAATATTTTCAATGCAAATTAAACTCAAGTTTAATATATGCATTCAATATCATTGTACTATTATAATTATACGAAGATTTCTCGTGACTTTCTAATAAATTTATCTAAATATGAATTTGCTCAGATAGCTTTGTAAAATAGCCTGTACAATTCTAATCAATCAACATCTAGTAATAAATTCAGAATTTATTTAGACTTTTAAATGACTGTGATTTTGGCATCAAAGTTTTACTTCATAGTTCACAATTTAGGTCATGCTGTTCAAATTAATTAGTCATATTTCTATATACTTACTGGTCAGAAACTGCTATTCATGCATCAGTATGATTGTAAATTATAGTAATTTTTCATACCAGTTCAGTTATAGTTGACTATATTAAAGTATTTTTACACTGTCAGTAAGCTATACTATTGATGCAATTTTAGTAAAATTATCAATATAATCTGAAATAGTACTAATACTAACAATTCACATTTGATTGCATACTTCACAATATAATTAAATTAAATTGACAAATTAACATGAATCAAGTACAAATAATGGATCAAACTAAGTGCACAAATTGTATTATAATACTGAGTTAGTATCAAATGAAGTTGGCTATTCATAGTGCATTGTCATAAAATTAAAAATACATAAATTAATCATATACTTAATGAAGTCTTCATTCTGATACATCTTCGTATAAACAATAGAGTTAATGCATTTTGCTACTACAATACAAGATGATTACTCTAATCAATTTTTTCAGTCAGCTCATCAAATCTATAGTATTACATAAATACATCAATGTATTATATCATCACTATTATGAATGAATTAGATGTTTAACATACAAAATATATGCATGCTATAAATGAATGATAAATTCATTACTGCAAAGTTAACAAGTGAATAAAATTAATATACTGTAATAAATTTTGAATCATAATTTTGATTATTGAGAATTGTTAAATAATCTATGCATTTCTAAATTGATGATTATCATGCATGATTATAATATATCTATGATTAATTAATCTAGAAAATTAATTTTTAATAATAAATATTTAATATAAAAAGTTTTAATAAATTTATTAAGTATAAAATTATTTATACCAATGTTTATTGAACAAATTTTATATTTATAAATCTAATTAATGTGAGTTATTATCAAAGTATATCGTACAATTTAAATTCATATTTATTCTATTAATCAATGTTGCAAATTGATCTCAAAGATATCAATATGTGATATATAGAAAATTGAATAAAAATAATTAATATAATATTACATAATGGACTTACTTAATTAAAGTAACATCTTGATTTCAGTAACTTGATAATGTAACTTTAAATATTATTAGTCTATAATTTTATAATTTGATAACTTATTTAATTCTCTAAAATTATTTGTAATACATAATTAATTTTTACAGTCCTTAAAATTAAATGAAAACAATAAATGGTTTCTTCAGGACTATGTTAAACAAATCAAAACGTACAAAACGTTAATTCCGATTCTAAATTGGTTAAGGCGTATGAGTAGTTGAAATCAATCAAAATATACAATCAATATTACATACCAAGTTAAAAGATAACAGGCAACACATTAAAAATATTGGATATTTTCATTTAAAGAGTAAATAACTTTTAATTTTTACAGTATGATAAAATCATTAAGTTCACGTGAATTCCATATTTTCTGAAATGGTGCTTAGCGGGCTGATATGATAATTATCGACTGCTTCCAGTTATTATTGCATGCCTTTCCGTAACGTTATCGCATGGCATTCCGGCGTTTCTCGGCACATTCCGCAAAAAAACATCTCCATGGTACGTTTTCAGTGAAATTTATAACAAAGTAGGGAACAAAACAAACATTAGGAAACACGAAAATATATTATGTAAAATGCAAAACAAATGATACAATTATTGCATTTTTTCAAAGTTTCTAGCATAATTTAGCAAGTTACTTTACAAATGTTGACTTTTCCAAACAGTGTTCAATTTTTTTTTATCGTGAATATAAAAATATATTATACTGTTGTTTTTCTCCTCTGTTGGGGCATATGATAGAAAGCTTTCATATCGGATGTATTATATTTGGCGTTCGTCTTCCGTAAACTTTTCACTTTTTGGACTTCTACTTGAGAACCACTGGAAAATGTCTGAAAGCATTAGTTTACGAATTACAGATTATCAAAATAGATATAAGACTAAGGTATCAAATTCTACAATACAATGAGTTTTAAAATATTTCCTCGTCTTATTATAAAGATAAATTTGAAAACCCGTTTCAGTACAATTACAAGCCTTTAAAAAGATATCTAAAAATCTTGTCATGGTTTCAAGTATGGACATACAAATAATTATTATATATGATATATTTGTTCCACAATCACATTTACATGATCTCAATATGAACGACATAAAGATTCGACCTCGTGAGTGCACACGTATAAGTTTCCCATTAATTATCCGACAGATCCCGTTATAAATTGTAACCTTAACACTGACAACAACCCTTGCCAAAAAACATTATAAAGAAAATCGCCAAAATCAATGTAAAGAAAACAACTCCCTTAAGGATTTTGCAAGAACAAATGGCTTAACGTAAAAAAACGTAGATAATCGTACCAAATTGGTTAAGGCTTTGTAGTAAATGATACATATTAGAATATAAAGCCAATATTACATAACAAGATGAAAAATAAAAGGTATCCCAAAATTAATATTGGACAGTACATGCATTACAATTATTATCACTTTTGAAAAAACAACGTAAGAACAATAGAAAAGAACAATAAACAACACTTAGTCAAGGTAGCGTTGCCGTAAACATGCACACAATAAGTTAGGTTTAACTGGTTTTAATAGATGCGCTCAACTCCCCCAAACCCCAACCCTTGTCGCCTATCTAGATATTGTGTCATAAAGTAAAACACACAATAGTAACCCAGCACGGCCAAACTATCAACAAAATGACGACTTAATGCAATTGAAGAATCACATTATTCAGAAATCAGGGTCCAAATGTTACCAAGCTTTTACGGGAAGCTTGGTTATGTTGCCAAGTCTGTTAGATGAATACTGCCACTGAAGACAGAAGTCAGAAACGACATTAATATATCAATATAAAATCGTATTAAAACATGCAGTATTTTAGAGATTTGTAAGCATTTATTAATTTATAAGTTGCTACAGTTGTAAAATAGCAGACCTGACAACTTATGATCTTTTTTGGATTGATTAAATTCTATTTACTCATTCAAAATGTGTTTTAATTGGACCGAGCACACTTATAACATGTTTAAGAGATGCAATCGGTCCGCTATAGAGATTTTTCGAATATTTTAAGACATCAAGGTGCGCGGATTGTTTTATATACTCTTTGTTTTGTTGCAAGCGTTCATACAATGTACTTAGAAATTTTTTGGGAAAAAAAAGAAGTTCTGCCTAACCATAACCCTAACTCTAACCCCTATATATTCATATGCCAGCCATATCACAACCATAATATATCTTTCCATCTATTTCTATACCCCAAATTTGTCTATAGACCTAACCAAGACCTAACCCAATTTAAACGACAGTCATAACCCATTTTTTTTAGAAGGCTATCACATGTTTTAATAAATAATGAAAACGTGATATACCAAAAAAGAAGCTGGATATACTTGTCATGTTATGTTTGTTTTTCAAAATTTATTGTTTATCAATATTGTGTAAATCTTTTAAAACATTCAGCTAAAGATTTACGTTTAAATCTTTTAACAAGAAGAAACAAATCTATATCTCAAGTTTTATAACAAAATGAATCTTAACAAATGCCTAATCATTAAAAACACCCGCATTGTATGAGCATTGAAAAAATATACAAAACGTTTCCTCGTGTAATTCTTAATGTACGATAGAGACATTACCAATACATGGGTTAATTCAGTTACTAGTTTAACTATTTATTTTTCAAAAATATATATCATCATTTTGAAAACTGTGCATTTGACGACGTTATTATTACGATTTAGATTAAGTAATGACAATTGCTATAAAGCGATATTTCATTCTCACGAGTGTTAAACGGTAAACATTATTCTTGTGTTAAATAGAAAATTCCTCGTCTTGTTGGTCTAGTCTTTTGCACATATATCAAGCTATATCTAATTCTGACGAGCTGTGAAACCTTATTACACTCAGTAGTAGATACAAGTAAATTGTATGTGTAATACAATCAATGACAATCGTGCTGTATCAGCCATCTGTGATGCTATATATATATATAAATATATATATATATATATATATATCAGTCACGATTGAAAAGGCTTTATCAAACACCTCATCTGTATAACGTCATGTCACGTAAAAAACATCTGCTTGCAGTATTCAATAAGGTGTATATTATATGGCGTTTTTAATATCTCAATCAGAGCTCGTGGAATCATATTGGTGTCTCTGGTTGATACGGATGTGATATTAAATGTTAATGCCTGCAAGAAAAAGATAACAGGCCAGCATAATAGAATACTAGTAATCATTATAATATTGTACAGATCTGTTGTACCAGCACCTGATGAAGAGTCAATATATTAACGAATTGTAGTCTCAAGTTTTCCCATTTATACATAGTCCGACTTGCCATGTTATAAACGATAACATTAACATTGTCAACCACCCATGTGACCATTTTCTTTAAAATAAATAATGACATTAAAATGAATATGAAACAATAGAAAAAGAGAGGATTGAACGATTGAACATATATAACCGTTGGAAATAGAGACATGTGCTCTTTTTTAAGCAAATTAAGTTTTATTTGTTTAGAAAAAAAATAATAGTACTCAAATACGAGAAGTCAAGCGGCCATTTCTATTATCAATAATAACAACAGTGAACGACGTTAAAACAGAGGCGACGAATAGTAAAGGGCATTAACAAAAATCAAAAAGAAACTGACAACGCCATATCAAAGCACCAAAGACGATGAAAAGACAAACTAGTCCAGAAAATACTTCATAGGAAACTAAAGACTGAGAAACTCAAACCCCGCAAAAATAGTGTTTTGGAAGATGTATTATTTGATCATATCACAAACGAGGTAAACAGAACATCTAATCTGATGAGATTTTTAGACATAATTTCATTAAATAAATAAATTAAATAAATTTAAGGTATCGTTTAAACAAAAGACCACGTTACTGCTAAAAGCACAGCCGAAAATGCTAACAGATGATTGTGACACACATGTTATCTTAAAACACTATTCGATTTTATCATCGTATGAAAATTTATATATTTCTAAGGCTAGCATAATTGCATACACAAAATTTGTCAAAGTTGATTAAAACAAACATAAAATAAGACAGGCACTCAAATACTGAATCAACTATTTTATATTATCCATATGAATATGTCTTATGGCCTTCTATTAAGTTTTCATTGTAGCGTCTTTTAATTTTCTAAAATTCATCTTTTAGTGAATATTTTTTCTTTCAATTCGAAAAAAATGTTTTACCCTGGTATCTTCAAACGTTTGATTTAGAAGTGAAACTATCAATTTGTAATGATTTAATGAAAACTCAAAAAAAAAAAATAAATAAATAAAAAATCGGCATTACGAGTGACAATTGTAATCAACATGTGGTTGATTCAAAATCTATCTAACTTATAAAACCTATTTCAATTCTACAGCTTTTGAGAAGCAGTAATTGAATTTAAAGACATAGAAATGTCTTGCCTCACAGATGATAAATGGACTATCCTCAATTGTACACATAAACATATGTTTTCATTTAACTTGTACAAAACTGAATAATGTATCAAACTCATATTCCAAATAAAAGTTAATAGAAATTAGTAAATCATTAACATTCAGTCAGTCTAAATGTACAAAGATATAATATTCTACCAGGATGGAATAATGTTATTTACCCATAATCAAGTACAAGACGTTAGATTTATAAAACACGCCTTATTGAAACAGTAAAACAATAAATTATCAACTTTTCAAGATCTAGTATTTGTCACGCAATTTAATCGTTTTGGCTCTTTATTGAAAAATAAATGCAGAATTTGTCTATGGGCCACATATGCCCCCGCTTGTAAATATGTAAGAGTCAACTTCTACATAGAGATGCAGGATTCACGTAGTTAAAACTGTTTTGCGATTAAAGGCAAAATGTATAAGTTTCATAACATTTGGTTGATGCAAACTAAAGTTAGAGAACGGAAACGATAGATTTAGCATTTGTTCTATTCATAAAGGGCATAACTTAAGAACGGTTAAAGTGACGCAACACATTTTCGAACTTGATCAGGGTTTTGTGGATATAAGCATTGTGTATAAGTTTTATAACAGTTGGTTGAGGCAAACTAAAGTTAGAGAACGGAAACGAAAAAATCAGCAATTTTTATGTTTATAAAGAAGCACAACTCATGAACGGTAAAGGTGACGCTACCCAATTTCAAACATGATCTGTGTTTTGTGGTTATTAGCATTGTGTATAAGTTTTATAACATTTTGTTGAGGCAAAAAAAAGCTAGAGAACGGAAACCAATTTTGGGGACGGACGGACAAGGGTAACACTTAATGCGTCCTCCGCTACAGCGGGGGCATAAAAATATTGATCACTATGCAGGATATAACTGCAATTTGAAACTATTGATGAATGTATCCGTTTTATTTCTAAGTATGTTGGTGATTTGCATGTTTCAATGCACAGCTGTGCCGATTTTTGCATGAAATAGGAGCTTCTCAACCTTGCTAATTTAAATTCAATCTTCCTTTATCTGAGAAGTCGTCGACGTGAGTAATGTACAGGATGTCTATATATGCTTTTGCCGTGTACCTTTGAATACAGTTTATGTAAAAGAGGGACGAAAGATACCAGAGGGACAGTCAAACTCATAGATCGAAAACAAACTGACAACGCCATGGCCAAAAATAAAAAGACAAACAGACAAATAATAGTACAGATGACACAACATTGAAAACTAAAGACTAAGCAACACGAACCCCACCAAAAACTGGGGGTGATCTCAGGTGCTCCGGAAGGGTAAGCAGATCCTGCTCCACATGTGGCACCCGTCGTGTTGCTTATAAGTAAGACTAAGTATCAGGACATGTTAATGTATATAAACAAACAGACCACACCATGACTTAGAAGACAAAGAGACAAACAGTCAACAAAACATAACCAATATTGACCATTATACGTCATGAACTTAACAAATATTGACAATAATACGTCATGAACTTTGTATGTTGGATATCAAACAATAAGTCAAATTATTTTGTGTTTAATTCCGAATTAGGTTATGCTTTCATTTTCACAAGAAACAATTTTCCAGTGTCCTGCAATGTTCTCTGAACATTTAATTGTCCGAGGAGATGAGGAAGGTTATATAGTAAATGCTGTTGACACAGTTGTTAAATTAATTGGCATGATCTTTTGTCAAATATCACTGTTGAGAAGTGTGGGTGTTTCCCCACTTTTCGTTGACGCAAGTTTGAAACGACGGGCAAAACCTGTTTGCAAAATTTTACGAACGAATAGTTTCTATTAAAATTGAAAACGCCATGAACCAATGAAGAGCCGAAAAATCGTTCTGTAGGTATATTTTGTTTTAAAATGTAATTTCATAAAATTATCATCTTTTATTAATTAAGTCGATATAACAAATACATGGATATAGTTATATTCGCTCATTATTTTGTATCATTGTATTCGTTTAAAATTACAGATTATCAACATCGATATACGACTTAGATATCACATTTCAACAATACATTGACCTTTTAAAATGTTTTATTTCAATGTTTCCTCATTTTGTTGTTTAGATACATCGGAGATGATTTTCGAAAACCCGTTTTAGTACAATTATCACAAGTTAAAAGGATGTAAAAAAAAAACATTTACTATTTGAAAGGAATAATGCGAGTAATAATTATATGTCTGTTTCGACCTCGTCAGTGCATATGTGCAAGTTTCTCGTTCGCAGGTACTCCGGCTGGCCACGTTATCAATTGTTACCTCTACATTGACAATTACACTTCGATAGAAAATGTGTTTGCAAATCATAATAAAAGGAAAAGCCTATATTAATTTAATGGCAACAACTAATGGGTACCTTCAGGATTATGCACGAAAAAGGCAAAACGTAGTTACTGATTCCAAATTCCAAATTTAAAAAATGGTTAAGGCCTTGAAAAGTTGATAACTACAAAGATATAACGCCATTGTTACATACCAAGTTTAAAAATAACATTGATTGATTGCTTGTTGGTTGCTTAACGTCCAATGGCAAATAATCAATGAATTTTCAGGACGAACAAATTAACAATAAATACAATAGATAGGTCCTGTGAAAGGGGTCTTATGGGATGAAGATCGGGACACAAACGAACCCCTCAAAGAGTTATGGCAAGGGTTCTTAACGTCAACGAGGAATCATATCTATATTTATACATCCCGCAAGACCTCAACCGACGCCCCACTTTGGCCAGGGTTTTATTGCCGGTCAGTAGGAGACCAGGAATAACCATAGTTTTATTCCCCATTCACCCTTGAGTGTAAAAAGTAAAAAAACAAAAATACCTAACTCCAAGGAAAATTAAAATAGAAAATTCCTAATCAAATGGCAAAATTTAAAGCTCAAACACACCAAACGAATGGCAAACAACTGTCATACTACCGGCTTGGTACAAGCATTTCCTTATGTAGAAAATTGTGGATTAAACATGGTTTTATAACTAGCAAAACTTCTCACTTGTATGACAGTCGCATATAATTCCATTATATTGACAACAATGTGTGAACAAAACAAACAGACATAATAGGTAAAAATGTCAAAAATAAGGGTACAGCAGTCAACATTGTGTTACATCTTAATAACTATAATAACAAACAAAAATGTCAAAAAGAAAACAAACTGGCATACAGGCATGTACAAGATAACAGATATCAGATTAACAGTATTGGACAGTACATACTGCACGAACCATCAACACTTTGTCAAAGATGCATATGGTCCACTTATGCTTCAAATCCAAAATGGACATTTTGCATTGATCATAACTCTATCAGCTGAATGTTTGGTTGTTGGTTTTTTTTAACTCTTTGCCTTGACATAACAATTTAAACGTTAAAGAAATAAAATTAATTTTCAGAACGCTATTTTCCAAAGGGAAGTTGTATATATTTGTTTGTTTAGTTTCTTTTTAAAATAGTATAATGTGAAATAATCTTCCATAACATTAAGCTGGTGAATCTTGTCACACTAAGAAATAAATTGATGCTCTCAAATTTCATAGTGAAACGAAACGAATCATTTCAAATCTGATTATTATCAAAAACTACAATGATTGTGTTGATTAAATAATATATAAGCACATATTTAAAATATTGTAGTTGAATAAGATTAACCACACGTATAACCTGTTTAAGTGATCCATGTAGTTCGCTTGTGCTTCGAATCACCAATGGAGATTTTGATACTATTTTAAGATATCAAGGGAAAATTTGATAAACACAAACTTTTTTGGAGGAGTATATCCTCTTTGCATTGACGAAAGCGTTAAAGGACAGTCATATCCCATTGCTGAAGAAGGCTAACAATCTGTTTAATAAATATTTAACCGTGATATGTCAAAGACAAACTGTTTATATTTTTCATGTTTCATTTTTGTTCAAATATTAATGTTTTTATCAATATTGTACTGAATAATCCTCTTAAACATCCAGCTGATGAGTTACGTTTTAAACCTCTTCACACGAAGATTGCAATTTGTATTCTCATATTTCATAACGATACAAATCTTAACACATGCCTAACCATTATGAACACCTAGCTTGTATAAGCATCAGAAAACAAAAATTCTAAAGGAACATTTTTCTTTCAATCATTTTTTGGTTTTTATGTATTAGTTTTGTAAGTTTGAGATTTTAAACAAAGATGCATGACTTAATTATCACATTCACAACATACTAGTTCAACTTAAAGATTTAAAAAAAAAAGATATTGTACACAAAATGTTTCCTTGTGTCATTGTTACTGTACGTGGGAGACGTATTAAAGACTACTCTTAATTCAATGGCAAGTTTCAAAACAAACACAAAAAAAAAAAAAAAACAGAGGAGAAAAATAACAATATAATATATGTTTATATTGACGATGACAAAAAAAAAATCAACAAAATATAATGAACACTGTTTGGAAAAGTCAACATTTGTATAGTAACTTTCTAAATTATGCTGGAAACTTTGAAAAATGCAGTTATTGTCTATTTTTTTTTTTGCATTTTTTTTGCATTTTACATAATATATTTTCCTGTTTCTTAATAATTGTTTTGTAACCTACTTTGTAATGTTTTTCACTGTAAATGTACCATTGAGATGTATTTTCTAGAATTTGCCGCCATTCGATAACGTTACGAAAAGGCATGTGATAATAGTCGGAAGCATGTGATATATTTTTCATATCAGCCCGCTAAACACCATTTTGGAAAATATAGAATTCACGTAAATTTAATGCCGTTATCATACTGTAAAAATAATAAGTTATTTACTCTTAAGTATATGATAAAATCAATGACAATCGTGCTGTATCTAACCACCCGTGATGATATCATTGTCAGTAATGATTCCAATGCTTTATCAAACCCCTACTCTGTATAATGTCATGTCACAAAGAAAACATCCACCGGTGGTATATAATACAGAGTACATTTATTTAAAATGACTTTTTATTATTATCTCAAGCAGAGCTCATGACAACATATCGGTGTCTCGAGATTATACAGATGTGATGTTGTTAACACTCTTTGATATTACTGTATATGACTAACATTTTCTGTGTGTAGTAATATATATTAATTGTCGAGAAATGTTTATGTCTACGGGGAATAGATACCAGGCTACAACCACGAGCGAATAATCATTGTAATATTGTGTTGGTTTGTTGCACCAGCACCTGATATTAACACTTCTAGTCTTAAATTCCCATTTATACATAATCAGGCTTGTCATGTTATAAACAATAACCTTAACACTATCATCAACTAGGAACGAGTTTCTTTCAAAGAGTAAAGACAGTAGAATAAATGTGAAACTATTGAAAAAGAGAGTCTGGAACATAACTTATAAATGGAAAAGGGGACGTGTTCTCTTTTGGCGATTAATTTTTATTTTACAAACATCTTCTCTAAAACTACGGGACCAAATTTAACCAAACTTAACCACAACCATCATTACGGTATGTAGTTTAAACAATATGTCCGATGACCCCGCCTGCCATCCAAGCTGGTCGACATGGCTTAAAATAGAACATAAGGGTAAAATACTACTTTTGTCTATTACACATGTATCTTGAAAACCACTATGGATAAAAAAATCTGACATTTGCAAAAATGCCCAGAACGCTGAGATCTACTAATTGTTCATTTCATCAACTGTCAGACGACTTCTTAAAGGTGTTATTGCCCTTAAAAGACGACTTTTACATATTTATTTTTCATTTTTGCCTATTACCTTGAAAATCAAAAAGATAGATAGATTGTTTTATAGCAACAATGATCATCAAGACAAGATCTAAAATGAAATTAACACGTAGAAATCATCAGACGACTCCTTATTTGAGTTATTGCTTTTAATGACGAATTTTACAATTTCTGTTTCACATTTTTGGCTATTATCTTGAAAATCATAATAGATAGATAGAAACTTAAATAAGGAAAAATTATCAGCAAGACAAGATCTACAAATATTTAATTATCAAAGGTTGAAATGGTCTTACGAACCCTTATTGGAGATGTTACCTTTGACAGACAATTTTTACCAATTTGTGGCATTTTTGCCTATTGTCTGAAAAGCTCTAACAGATAGATAGACACTGAAATAAGCAAATATTATCAGCAAGACTAGATCTACAAATAAGCTTCCTTGTTGAACAAGTCAGTCGGTCTTTTATTGGAGTATTACCATGTTTTAGACAAACAAGTCTGCTGGCCGAAATCGCCAGTTCACTCCTAAAGGTAGTTATTGCTACTTCAATGACGATTTTACTATTTTTTGTTTTGATTTTGCCTATTATCTTGAAAACTATAAAGATGGATAAACACTTCACATAGTAAAATGATCAGCAAGGCAAGATCTACAAATTAGTAATATCTTTATAGGAGTGATTGCCCTTTCTTATGTTTGGACCAAAAATTAAAGAAAAAAAAACTGTAAACAGACAAAAATATCATCAATAAAAGATCAACAAAAATGATTTTTGTCATGAAGTCTATTCTGTATAAAAATAAGAAGAAATGATATGATTGCCAATGAGACAACTCTCCACAAAAGACCAAATGACACAGAAATAAACAACTATAGGTCACCGTTCGGCCTTCATCAATGAGTAAAACCAACCGCGCATAGTCGGATATAAAAAGCCCTGAAATGACAAATGTAAAACAAATCAAACGAGAAAACTAACGGCCTGATTTACATGTATGTACAAAATAATGAACGAAAAACAAATATGACATACAGCAACAAACGACAGCCACTGAATTACAGGCTCCTGACTTGGAACAGGCACATACAGAAGGTGTTAAACTAGTTTCCTCCTCTAACACTCAAAAAAAAAATTTACTTAAAATTACTAAAAATAAAAAAAAATATTACTTATTTCAAGTAATATTTTAGTAAAAAAGTTTGTCACACCAGTGATCACATTAAGTAATAACAAATAATCCTAAGTAATTTCAAGTAAATCATAATTACTTATAGCGATTACTTGTGTTATCAATTACTGAGTAAAAGTAAATGAATCAATCAGTAAAAGCATTACTAAGTAATTGAATCTTTAAGTAAGATTTTACTAATAAAACTTGGTAATTCATTTACTAAGTAAATATTTCTGTGGTAAAATTACAAACAGTTTTTACTTAGTAAAATTAATTGTCACACTAGTGATCATGGTAATCGAGATAAGTAAATTATAGTAATTTTAAGTAATTTGTTTACTTATATTAGGTAAATAGTTTAGTAATTGAAAGTAATTATTTTAGTAATTTTAAGTAATCAGTTATTAATAAGTAATTCTAAGTAATAAATTTACTTTTCTTTTACTTAGAAATATCATTACTAAGAACTGAAATTAGGTAATTTATTTTATTACTGAATCTTTTACTTAGTATTATCAAGTAATTAATTGATTGAGATTACTTATCTTCATCAATGTTTATCAGTAGTATAAATAACTTACTAATTCAATTGCTAAAATATAAATATGAAAAAGGATACAATAAATATACATGTATATGTAATACATGAAGTAAGACACTTTTGAAACTTGAAACAATTTACAACTATAACACAAACATATTTCCAATCTTTTTATTTAAGCTACTATTTTTTACAAGTTTCAAGCTGTTTTTAATAAAACGCTAAGTATTCACTTTTCTACAATAAATGGACTCATTCAAAATGATGACATTCAGATTAATATAATACAAAAACATTATAATTGAGAAGGATTTTTCTTTAAAGGACATGTTTATCGACTTATTTCTGCCTATATATGTTGTATTTACCATGTGCATGGATGAACTAGTCTGCATTTTATTAAACTATATTTCATATTTATAAATTAGCAGTGAATAAAAATTTAGTTTACAACTCTATGCCCATCTATAGATAGTCATCAACTTATATCTTTTATAGCCTGTCGTTATAGCAATGAATGCTATACCGGAATAACAGTAAAAAATAATTTCATGGAAACCTGTGACTTGTGATATCTAAATGACAAAACCACAAAAATGTAAAATATGTGTACATATATATATAAATTTCAAAATTTCAGTTTCAATCAAATTTCAAAGTCAATAAGTATGCATGCATGTATAATTTGACTGTGATAATACATGATCAATACAAGCTAGTATATACACCTAAAGATACCATTAAAAAAGAACATGGTCCCATGGAAATTTACCATGCTATACATTTGTATATATACAAGCACAAGACTCATATCTTATGACAATATTTTTTTCAATAAGAAAAATCAAAACAACAGTATATGTTAAAGGATTTGTACATGTTACTATACTATCACCTACATGCATGCAAACATGACATATATACTTTTTACTTATTTTCCAAAGAAAGAATTGCAGCATGGAAATTTCTATGCAAAAAATTTGAAGGAGGAAGACTAATTGATGTGAACTGAATTAGTTAAAAAAACAAACAAAATGTATTCTATAAAATAAACTTTAAAGAACTGAAATAAAGGCATAAATACATGAAATATGAAGCACAAATCATGTTTATTTTTATCTCTCACTTAAAAAATATACCTCTTTTCTTTTCTTTAAAACAAAGACACTTGCTCTCACAATATTATTTTTGAGAAGAAATAAAAATCTCTCATCGCTCCTCTTTATCAAGAGTAGGTGTCTGAAAAACAAAGAATTTATTTGGTATAGCCTTTGAAAATACTCCTTGTATCTTGTACATAAAACCCTTGCCTAATCAAATTGCAACTCAATGCAACATTTAAAAAATGTTCATAATACTAAGTCAACACAAAAAGTTGCAACCTAACATTATACAAAAGAAAGAATGTTTCCAAAGTATCCACAGATGCCACATCAGAAATATCAATTTCTATGTTCAGTGGACCGTGAAAATGTGGTATTACTCTAATTTGGCATTAAAATTAGAAAGATCATATCGTATATAGGGAACATGTGTACTAAGTTGATTGGACTTCAACTTCATCAAAAACTACCTCAACTAAAACTTTAACCTGAAGCGGGACAGACAGACAAACTATAACAGTCAGACACAGAGACCAGAAAACATAATGCCCATAAATGGGAATAAACAAAACTAACAAATGGTATTTGCAACTTATAAAATATAAATTCAATATCAAATAAAACCATTCTAATACAGGTAAAACTATGATTAAATTTTACATATATTTATAACATACAGAATAAAATCTGATTGTAAATGCTATCTATTTAAATTTACTTTTATATAAGGTTATATGGTGGTTTGCAGTCTAAAAGGAGGTCAATTTGATATATAAAATTGGGTCTTGTCTAAAATAAGTACAAATGCAGATGCATTTTTACAAGCCAATGCCAAAAGTACATTGTATTATTAATTGTTACTTTTGCCCAGCACTTTAAAATCTGGATATTATTTTTAGTATGTTATAAATAAAAATAATAATTTGGGTCAAATCGATTTACATGAATTTAACAGCTCATGTATAGTCGTAATAAAAAATATATTTACATGCTTCAAGCAGAAAAGAAAATGAAAATTGAAACATGTTGCATGAAAGTAAGTTATTTGGATAAACAACATTTACAGACCTGCTTAATTGTTTATTTAAGAATTATATTTTTAAGATCACAAATGCAACAGATTATTTGGAGATTTTAATTTTAATAACGCAAAAGACAGTGTGTTACTATTTCTGTATCTTTTAAATATTATGAACTAATTAATAAACCTGTTATCCCAAAATATGAAAAATTGTGTGGTACACCCACAAATAAAACAAGTCAGTCTCATAGTTAAATATCAATGTTCATTTCATGCAAATAAATCAACTTCTTTCAAAACGAAGTTTTCGAAAATTTCCTTTGCCTTGTTAAATACACTTTTGTCTTTCCTGTGAACTTCATCCAGAAGGACTTGTCCTTGTATGTACAGCAGAGCCGCGCTGCAATTTGAAGGGTATGGCAACATTGCCATGTAATATATACCCATCAATGCCAGCACTGCATTAACTGCTGATGAAGCCTTTTTAATTATAGACTGTTTAATCATAACGGTTATGATTTCTTGGTCTCCATGTCGTTGGTACATTATCCATGGTGATGTGGAGTTCTTATGCTTAGCAGCTATTTCTTGCCACATCTCGTCTTTCTGGAAAAGAAATTGTAAATTATTCTTCAGTCATCTTTCGTAAGAACTGAATGATAATTTGGTACAGAAATTCTTATCAGTTCCAAAATATCAATGAAGTTGAGTTAAAGTCTTAAAGGATTGTATGTATACTTTTTTAAATCACCTCGCACTTTCATGACTGGACTCTAGTATACTACAACAGTTATATCTTCTGACCAGTTCAATGTACAGTTTGGTTTGATACAACAAATTGCAATTAGGTCAATTTTTTTAATAAACTGCAATACCTGGAGAGCAACACTTACATGCAACCAAGTCACAGTAACATAAAATATTCAAACTATCTAATTAAGACCTACAGGTTCAAAAATAATAATAACATTGCAAAATGTTTGGTATTGTTATCATTGAATCATAAGGTTTGATGTTCTTTGGCCTTTCAAATGAAATGTTTGCTAACAAATATGAATTTTGTAACTAGATGCCTTTAAGACAGTGTGCCCTTCGAGTTCTGCAAAATACACTCACTCTAGCAGGAAATAAAAACAAAACAATGAACAAATAAAAATACAAATTCTGTACAAACCTTAACAATGTGTACTAGTTGTGGTACTGGCACACTTTTCCCCTTTTCTCTCTTGTCCAGAATCAAAGGCAGTTGGGCCATTGCCACAAGTATTTGCTGATCTATACAAACAAAAACGAGTATAAACATCATACATGCGAATTTTTTTTATCAGTCAGCTCCCAACCTCCAGATCTTTTTTTGTGTTATTGAAGTGAAACCAGAAATACATATGTATTTTTATATGGCTTGAGCATTTAAATGCAATGACTTTCCATAGTATAAAAATTTTCATGACTATTCACCTGACAAACACAAGGGTGCATGCACACAAAAGCATGTGGTGCTTTAAAACTGAAGTACACTGAAAAAAGTGAAGATTTTTGTGTCAAAATATGAATTGATATGTAATTTTGGGCAGGTCTAAAAACTGGTTGAAAATTAACCAAAAGCTATGCATTTTTTCACTTAAATGATGTGGAGGTTCTTATTCATGCATGTCTTAGCTCTATACATGTATCTATTGTGATGAATAACCTATAATCTACAAAATACATAATAAAAGTCTTGAATTAGATGTTTTAATTAAAAATTGTTTAAAAAAAGAAGTACAAAATGGTTCTTAATTGAACCCATCATTTATTATTTTATAAAGATATATAATACCTTCTGATTTCAGTGCTGATCTAGGAACAGTGGTGAGGTTTTTTGCATACACAAAGTCCAATATCTCTGTAGACATTCTTTTCAAATTTTTTTCCAGCAGTTTATGAGAAATTATATTTTCCTCCAAATTGATGGTTGCAAGAAGGTTGGTGATCAGCTACAAAGAAATTAAATAACAAAATAATGTAATTTATATCGTTTAAATATAGGAACACATGCTACATTATTTAAATAAAAACAAGGTACAATCAGCACTGACCTGTGGTACTTCTTGTACAAGTCATTTTCATTTAATTGAAGAAGTAAATAATATATTTATCTCAGTCAATTTGTCTCATAAGGTTTGAATAACCTCCCCTTAATCATGTTAATCTACTCCTAAAATTTACTTGTAAAAGTATATATATTTTTTTTACAGTCCTTAAAATTCTCAAGTTTTTGAATGTAAACAAATGCCTAAGACAATTTTTCACTATAGTTAGCTCATAATTTTTATTTCAGCTTTATGTTTCATCTCATTAATTCAACAAAAAAACTCATTGTGCAAAGATCTTAAGTAATTTAATTGTATAAGGAAGGTGTAAATGGTTTAACATTAAATTGTTTGACCACTGTGTTTTATAATTTAATTATCATATTAAAGCAATCCTATAATAGATACATGTATGGTGTATCATATATGTGTATTCTGCTATTGCTCGAGTTGTAATAACTTGTGGTGCTATTTCAAATTGAAATTATAGATAGAAATACAGAAAACTTACTATGTCAGTACTCTTAAATACTGGATATGTCCCTATCATATCCTCTACTCTACTATGCTTTGGTAAAGTTGTGGCATAAGAGCATCTATATTCTACTGTCAATCGAAGAAGTTGCTCAACTTTTTTCTCTGTTGTTTTTGGTGAACATCTCCTGAGTTCTTTGTCAAGAGACTGGGCACTTCTATCTTCTGTAATATCAAAATTGCAATGAAATATAAGAGTTAACGAAAAAGTTTTTTGATCCGTCGGTCATAGGACCAACAAAGCAAGATTATTTGTCAGTCCTACAAAATTTTAGCCAGTCCTAAAAAATCTGTCAATTTTATCCTGAAACAAGAATAATAACATATTTTATCGAAAAATAACTTTATTTTTCTAGTTTTATTTTTCACAGCCACGGACAAATTAATAATAAAGGACCAGTTCTGTTCTTCTGATTGTTCTTATTCAAAGTCATCTTCACTATCCATTTATCATTTGAATCACTTTCTCAATCAATATTTGTTTTCTCCACTGAAGGGTTCAATCGCTCATTGTTTGGGCTACATGTGTAAATTTAGCAGGCCACGTGTAGATCGCCACTTTGGTTTCAGTTTGTTTATAATAGGAAACCAGTACCGGAAATTAGCAGCAGGTACATCTGATGACCGATGTAAACACGTACTGGAATTAGTTGCAGTACAACTAATTACCGATAAAAAAGGCACTGCAACAGCCGTTTTTTACATCGGTCATCGGGACCGGCACTAGCTTCCTAAATACTGGTCTGAGCCTCATTTTGACTGACAGGACAGACCATTTTCGCGAACTCTGAAATATTTTGAAAAGAGAGTATATATTTTTCTTAAATCAACTTTTATATGTCATGAGTTCTCTGGTAGAGTTTTATCATCGGCAATCATACCATATATTCTTATATTTATATAACAGCATGAATAAATGCAAAAAAAAATATGGTCAGATGGTTGAGACATGCAGATGTTGTTGGCTAGTTTATATCAGTATCATGTTGTGAAAGAACATTAGACTGCAAAGTTCTATGCAAGGTCAAACATTGATACCTTAGTTCTTACCTATTTTCTCCTGTTCTGGAACCTTTTCACTTTTTCCCCCTCTTGTCCCATCATCAAGCTCTATATCCGATTCTTCCGATATTTTATCAGGTTTACTTAAGATCTCCCTATTTTCAGCTCTTGTTTTTACACCTTTCTTCGACGTATCTGTTGTTTTCAAGACTCTGTCCTCTGTAATTATTTCCTCAGTCATGTCAGTACTATCTGCTCCTGTGGAAATAATGATGGCATCATTGTGTGCACTTTCTGCCACTTCCAGTGGTACTTCAGCTGTTTCTTGGTTTGAAGTATCTACCTCTTCTTCCGTCGTTTCTGTCAGTTTTAAAGGCAAACCTTTTTCTTTTGTCAACCCTTGTTCCTTTTGATGTACATGTTCTTAAAATATAAATATTTAAAAAACTGTTATCATAATGATATGTCTAGCCTTTTTGTTATTCTGAGTATGCAAATGTTGAAATTAAAATAGCATGCAATACTTTAACATGTGACATAAGTTATGCAAATATTCAATTTAAATAGTCGATGAACAATGACTGACAGTACATGGCTAAACAATCTCCATGTAAATGAGATGTGCTGATGCCAATACAACTGCATACCAAATACCATTGACATAGAAGTTGTTCTCTTTAAACAAACCTAAACACAAACATATAGTAACTATGTAAAAGTTTCAAAGTCAATGACCCATGAAGAGGAAGTGGGGCTTATTATAAACTCCATGGAAACCATACTTGTAAATGCCAATAAATATGCATACTAAATATCAAAGACTTAGCATTGGCAGTTCATCTTAAACTGATTTAATCACAAACATATGTTTGTAAACTCAATAAACCATGACTGCATGAGGGGGCATACTAATAACATGTGAATAACATATATAATTATATACCATTATTTTCATTATTTTTTCTTTTCCTTCCCCTGTTGGTTCTTGCAGGAGTGATGTTGTACATCCTCCTCTCCAAGAATTTCTTAACAGCACGCTGAAAAATAATGTGAAATTCTTTTAAAATGCCAAAAAAGTAAAATTTATATTTGAGTTGACATCTGTAATAAGAATGGTTCAATGTATTCTTCACAAAGTGAACAAAAAGATACAACTTTACAAATGTATGGAAGATTGGCTAAATATACTTAAAGGAATCTACAAACCAATAGGTTACAGTCATGATATCAAACTTTGACCAACAAATAACCAATTACATTCTATTTGGATTTACACTTGGCTAAAAAATGTCTAAAATTAAGAAAAGCTGTTTCAGCGTCACATTCATGACATTTTGACATTTAAATGGTTTTTATTCAGCAACTGCAGATTGCTGAATTCTAAATTTTAAGTACATGTACATGTTTTATGCATATCATTGTACTTAAGTTTTTTCTTTGACTGTCATGACTGTTAATTAATTAAAACATTCAACTTTATAGGAGTGTGGATATTTCTGATTTGATGTGGGCACTTGTCTCAATTGGTTAACTTAACTAACTGTTAATTTTACTAAAAGAAAGTTCTTGGTTCTGAATTTGCAAATGAATACTCAATAAAGAATGTAACAGTTAACTTTTTTGAAATGTAACAAAAAAGGCATTTATGTAATTTAGTTTGCTGATGAATTTCCACAGCCCTGTAAATATATCAGTATTAACAGGGAATCAGTCTGTCATTTGAACATGCAATACTAATTAAATTTAACATTAATTGTCTGTTTCCCCATACGAAAGATAAATTAAATATCTTAGAAGAAATTATAAGATAATTAAACCATTATAAACAATTAATTGCCTACATAAGTCTTCACCTTTTTTTTTTCATCTGTTAAAAAATAAATTTACCCAATACTGGGGAGTTTAACTAACCCGGTAGAGTTTGAGGAAACCAACAATCTTTTTTACTTGGCCTAAAGTTCTGTTAATTAAAAAAAAAAACATGCCTATTTTTGTTAGTGTTAGTGTTAAATTTATAGTTTGGAAAAACAAATTAAATGACAAAGTCATCAACAGCATGTGCCATGGATGCAGACAAAGTTAAGACAATACGTTAATATAGAAAATTTCAACATGTATCGATCCTGAATCATTAATGCCCTGTTAAACATTGTTGTATGTATGGATTAAGTGAAATTGGCCATGTTACTAATATGATGTAATGTACATGTACTTCAGTTTCAGAGGACTTAGAGAGTCACCTCACAATACATGTACTAGATTTTTAAAAATAAAAATAACTATTCAAATTATGTAATAAATATTAGCTATCAAATCATGAAACTGTTAAATCATTATATAATTGTATTTCATGTCTGAGACTTCTGTTAAACAATGGACAAACATCAAATGATCTTATATTTAGCTATGATGTATTCAGAATTTTTTTGTTAATCTACAAAGCTGCACATACAAGATAAAAATACATATTCCATTCTTTGCTCACAAGGACCTGACAACACTACACGACTTTCTGTTTAATTTAAGATCTTTGGATATTATCGTTATGTCTCTGAAATTGGAGGATGTAATTTTATTGGCTGATATGAAAAATATGAGAACCAAGTGTTTTCAGAGCTTATACATGTAGGTGAAAGCATGGAACCAGGATCTGTATTTCAATAGAAATGTTCAGTTCACAGCTGAAATAAAGAAGGTAGGATGTTTCATCAAATAGGTCAGAACATTTTTCCTTAGAATCCTCCTATTTAGACACGCTTTCATCTTTTGCGATTAACACCTTAATATAAAGCCAGTTCATTGCCTGTTTGAAAAATATTTACATTAACCATTTAAAAAAACCAAGTGTGACCCCCATATTATATAGAACATAGCCTTAGTAGCTATGCACAACTATTCTAAATTTGTTATTACATGCTTACATGCACATGATGCAGCTCTATTGGTTCTTACAGAACCCAATCCATAAAATTACATAATTGTTCCCTGCTGGTTTTGTCGAGTCATCCCGTAGGATATAATACTGTGATGCTAGTGATCTTGCCAAATGGATGATGTCTAGTTCATTTGGTCTATCGCCACACAAGCTTATAAGGGAATCCATACACAGGCGAATCATTTTTACACGGGCTGTATCCACCTCTTTCTCTGTGTGCTCACTAGGGTTGGCTAGAATACCACACAGAGGAATATTAACAGTATGGACATCTTCATCTGAGGTCCTCAAAGTGGAATTACATTTGGTGAACACTCTGAGTAGTGGTGAATTTCTGCTACTGCTGGTGCTGGCAGGTGATTCAGCGTTTCTACAAGCAGGTGGTGTTACACAGGTAATAGTTTCTGTAGTCTTTATCTTTTTCGGTGGTGGTGTGCTAAAATTGGCATCTTCTACTTCTTTGTTTTGCTGTTGTTTCTGCTAAAAAAAGGGGAGATAATCAACAAAATTATGGTAAGCAAATTAAAAATGTATATATCAAGTGTACGATTAAAACTGTTTTAATATAGATGCAAAGATAATAATCGTATTATTTATTTCTTCTTGAACATGCATGAAATACATGTATTTGTCACTTGACATAAAGCAAGCAACATTCAATCGATTGAATGTGTCTTGAATATGCATGAAGTACATTTTTTGCCACTTGACATTAAGTATAAGCAACAATCTCTTGGTTTAGAAAAATGCAGATATGGTTTCCATACATGTAAGCCAGTGAAATAAAAATACTTTTTCTTAACCCCTTTTGTTAGTTTTGGCCATAACATTTTCCCCATCTTGATTAAATTTAAATCTAAATAATCGACTACTGTCATTCCAATTGCAAAAATGATACTGAAAGGATGTTTGCTATTCTATCTCATTGAAGGGTTCAATCGCCGATTGTTTGCCTGGGATGGCTTCATGAACAAATTAACTAGGCCACATGTAGATCGGCACTTTGGTTTCAGTTTGTTGAATACAGGAAACTAGTACCGGAAATTAGCAGCAAGTACATCTGATGACCGATGTGAACACATACTGGAATTAGTTGCGATACAACTAATTACCCATAAAAAAAGGCACTGCAATGGCCGTTTTTACATCGGTCATTGGGACCGGCACTAGCTTTCAAAATACTGGTCCGAGTCTCATTTTGACCGACAGGACCGACCATTTTCGCGAACTCTGATAATATAATACATATACCTGTTCTGTAATTTGAAGATCTCTGATCCTTTTTCTGATCATGAATTCTGGAAACAAGTCTTTTAAATCCCTGTCTGTAAGGGACATGAAGATATGTCCATTAATTTTGTTTTCTGAAAGGAAATCATTTATATATATGTATATGAAGCTTATAAATTTTGTTCAACTTGTGTTTTAGCAATTATGTCAAATGCAAGGCATACATTTTTTTATGTGCTGTCAGGGGCATAGCTACCTTCTTAATGAAGTGGAATCACAAACTAAAGTGCGAGGGGTCTGGGGGCCACCTAAGGCCCCCAGTAGGTCCAGGGCAAAGCTCTGGTAGGGGGCTTCGCCCCCCGGAAGCTCCGCATATATAGCGTTTCAAAACAATCACAACTGAAATAAAACTTGGACATTTTTGTCGTGGTTTTTTGGTCAACTATTTGTTTAACTTCGAGTCGAATGAAGACTTAACATTGTAGTTTGCATTTTTTGTACGTGAAAGCTTTTAAAATCACGGAGATTTGTTCCATATGTTAGTATTTGTATTGAGCAAAGTAGATGAAAAAAAAAAACAATAAACATAAACACAATACTATATGTGGAGTTTCTGTTAGCATAAACCTCATTAGATACCAAATAATTGGTGGACACATTCTCATAAATTTTGCTTAACATATGTATTTATATGTTTAAAAATTTTGTGGGTAAACTGGGAATTTCGAATTTTACGTAGTTAGGAATATTAGAAGTTGAAATTAATGAACTTTTTCAGAGGAAATGGTACTTTGATGACGATCTTTTTCATGATCTGCGTTTTTTAATTAGCCAGGTAATTAACAAATGCATATGCATTCTACCAGTTGTATGGCAATATCTAGATGATAACAGTAAAGATACGTGTAATAAAAGTTTGGTGTATCTTTCGAACAAGAATCAGCAGTTTAGTGTCAGACCCGGACAGAAAGTTCTTTTTAAAATTGAATGACCTAAAAGTCCAGTAAAACATGTTAGAATTACCAATTTATTTAAATGCTTTTACAATCAACCATTCGTTTAGCCAGCCCATATAGAATCGACTTCGAATTATCGAATCTATATAAAAGATTTTTTTTTGTAAAATAAATAAAAACGTAATACATGTACTGGAAAATCTTAATGTTTACTTTTTTTATAATAACAGCAGTTTCAACTTCTCATCTACTAGTATACGGAAACTATTGATTGATTGAATGGTTATTAATGTCCGGTAGCAAATATTACATGCACACAGGACGAGATACGTTGACGTGATGTAAAAATGAACTATTCATGTTATCAAGACCTACATACTTAGTCAATTTTGAACTAGTTCACAAGGTAACAGTCATTATTCCCGGATCGATACGAGTTGACGAGTCTTCATTCTAGTAAGATGTGTGCTTTGGGGCGAAGCGGAAAATAATAATTTTCAAGTTTTTTTGTAAACCCTAAAGGGATTATGTTTTTTTTTGCACTCACATCGAGTATACGTTATGGTTGTGGTACCGACAACTATGTAGCTGGTATTTCCTAAACATTGCCCGTAATATAAAAAGTTCCGCCAAGTTTACACCAGCTGTATGTATTTATCGTACACATACATGTCTTACAGGATTAAAAATTCTGCTGCATGTGTATTCCTCTTGCTTTTATTCTTTGTGTAGTTTTTAAAATGCATACATAGAAAGACCAATTCCTATATATGTTAACTTTGTCCCTCACTCTCTTTTTTTTTTTTGGGTTTGTTAAAACGACGTGGATGCACATGCTGTCGTGCCTCCAGGTAGCTACGCCCCTGGCTGTTCCTCGGGTTATTTTTGAAAACATCATATTAACACTAAATATTGTAGATAGGTTCCATTATCATTATCTGGAATTAAGGATTGGGTATACATTTTATGCAGTATAATATTAAAATAAATGAACTTTTTAATCCTTTTCATGTTCTACAATTTCGTACATCATCATTGTTTTTACTCATTCCAAGAGTAGTGCTGTACTATCATTTTCAAACTTTGTTGTGATGACAGGGTTATCTCTTTTGAATATCCTAACAAAATGCTGTTTTTATTATTAAGAACAATTAAGGCTCCAAAACAAGCCATGATTTTTAAAAACTTCCTATGGTGTTTTTCTAAAATTTAAGAAATAAATATGATCTGCGTTAGTTTATTAAACGTTGATATTTTTAATATTAATACTTTTTTTATAAAAGTTAGAACGAGTACAGGTCTGTTCGCACCCAATACACTTTCGCACCTCGCATGTTCGCTCCCTATAGGTCTGTTCGCACCCATTTTTTTTTTATCAAATTCCAGTTGAATTACGAGTTTTTTTATACCACCGCAAAAAAAAATTTGAGATCCAAAGGGTCCATAATTAAACTTAATTTTGATTTCATCAAAATTTGAATTATTGGGGTTCTTGTATAAATGTATGCTGAATCTAACTGTGTATTTAGATTTTTAATTTCTGGTCCCGTTTGAAATGAAAAGTTATAGCAATACGTTCACTAACCAAAACAATTATCTTACAAAATTATTAAATACAAAATGTCTTATTATACAAATCCTTGATAAAAACCATAAAAAAGGTGTGAGTGTGAAGGGTGCGAAAGTGAAAGGTGACAACCGAGAATAATGTGCAAATGTGTTTTTGGGTGAACGGACCGAGATTCTTAGAACAACACCAGGGCGAACAGACTCTATGGTCAATGAACTCAGAGGGGACAGACCCAATGTTAACATGTAATAACATGTAGGTCAAATTGACCCCATACCCTATTTGGCTATTCCGAAATATCCCCCTAATGGAAGACATACACAAGATGTAAAAAAAATTCCATGGAAATATTTTTCACCATTACAAATTCTTGCCATTACAAAATTTTTATAAAATTCCAGATTTTAAAATCTGATACCCGATTCTAACCCTGTACAGTTGTTGCAACCATTACATCATTTCATTTGTTTTTGTTCCTGCAAATACACAATAGTTTCTGTTAATTTTCTAATTTGGAGTTTATCTGTGTTTGGAAATTTTGACTGCAGATAATAATTAAACCATATAGACAAAGTATAAGAGATTATACCATTAATTATCCGGATTCCTTCGTCAAAGTCGTCTGGAGTTTTTTCTTTGACCCACTTCAAAAACATCTCAGCGTCTAAACATTCTATCTCTTCCATAGTTACTGTAATGAGTGTGCTAGTATGATTTTCTGCAGGAGGATGATTCGGGATTCGCTTGAAAAAGAGCGGTAACCGGAAGTTCTTTGTCGCAAAAAAGCTTAACTATCAATATATAACAGATTTAAGTCAAACAGTCGGATGATTAAGAATCAAGTTAGGAACGATAACCCTAGAAATATCGTAGTTTTAAAAAACTGAAATGATGATTTGAAATGCCTCTTAAATGTGTGATTTGCAATTCATTTTATGCATTAACACTGAGACTACTTGTTTATCACATACGAAACGAGCATTGTGATGGAACTTTTCGTATCTCTTGTAACGTAGACGGCTGTCCAAATATATATACAAGAAGTAATTCGTATTACCGACACGTCTTTAGAAATCACCAAGACTCGCTTGATTCTGTCAGTGACAGACCAGTTTCACAGACAATACAATTTTTAAATCAACAATCATCAGGAAACGAACTACACAATGGTAATCGATCAAGGACATCTGAGTGTGAGGAAGAAATGGAAATTGACAATGCCAATGACCATGATGACATGCAGTTACCACAAACTGAAATTGAAGCACATAATGCGTTACCAGCTGCTAATCTGGCTGATCATAATGCAAACGAGGTACATATTTTCCAATTATTTAATTATTTATTTAACTGTGTAACATGTTAATAATCTGTTCAATTAATTTATGCATTACATACATTTTTTATGTTCTTTTGTTTAATGAGGGGGCAGGACCTTTTTTTGGGACATCAGGATAGGGTGTTTTTTAAGCTCAGGATTTTCGGATTGATCCTTTCAGGATCCAGGAATTCTTTTTTCGAATTTTGGGATGTCAGGATTTATTATTTTTTTTAATTTGTGACCTCAGGATTTCATGTTTTTAAGCCCGAGATTTCGGGATCAGGACACCTCCGACCCCCTCTTATATGAAAGGCCCTGTAAGAGGGCAGTAATGCATTTTACCGTCAGGCAACAATCAGCAATTTTTAGCTACCGTTTGCGTCAGATTGGTAAAAATTTTACTCTGATTCTTAAAGTGTTCACGTTATTCATCAAAATATCCTTCATCTTATGGCGCTTTGTCAGAAGTCTTAAATAATTGATAGCATTATTTCTGGGGAAAAAAATTTAATGTGAGTCGTCAAAATCAGTCAAATTTTGTATTGTCTTAAAGAAAGTGTACATTTTATTGTCGTGCACCATAAATTACTGTTATCATCATTTGGGCAAGCATTTTTACTGTTGTTCATCTTAAGGTGGTACCCAACACCTTGACTAATATTAATTTCCCTCGTTTAATTTTCCTAAAATTTTGATAAAATGTTTACTTTGACCCTTTGACAAAAATATAAAAATTTCAAATAATTTGAACCAACCGCTTTATCAGAAAAATTTCACTGGTTATATAGCAGTTTGACAAACACTAATTTTGATCATTGAGAAGCTTAATATTTCCTTTACAATACAACGTGATTAAAACGTTTAGCTGGTTTTTACAGAGTTATCTCCCTGTAGTGTTAGGTACCACCTTAAGGCACCCCAGTATACTATACACTTTTGTAACTAAAATTTTTGAACAAGTGGAATATTTACTCTTTTGTTTTACAGGTGATAGAACAAGATCATGACGAAAGAACATACAAAGATTTTCACGAGAAGGAAAAGCCTATCAATTTTATAGTAAACCTGAAAGAATTTCATGGTGTTAAAGAAGTAAGTACTGTCAATTCAGAAATTATTGCATGCATTTATAATTGTGAATTTGTAAATTTAAACTTTACATGCGATTTTAATATTTGCGATTCTTGTTTTATTTACATGTTTAATTTAAAAAACTTCAAAAGGCGACTTTAAATTATTGCTATTATAACCCTGTCGCATTTTTTGCAATAATCAACTGATAATAAAAACATTGCAATAATTTCTGAATTTACAGTTGTTAAACTCTAATGAACATGTTTTATCAGTCAGGGGACTTATTGAAATGAGTGATTTTTAAATCACTTATTTAAGTAGCAAATTCGAAGTTTTGTCACAAATTTTGATTTTGTAGTTTTACCAAAATTTTAAACACATAGGTTTAGATAACATCTTTTCATTAGTAAATTTGAAAAAAATGAACTTTTTGCTTCTTTTAAGCAGCAAGGTTTATGCCTTTGATGCAATCATTTAGCTGCAAATTCTATTTTAGTTGAAAAAATGCTATAAAAATGGCTTTACATAATGAACTGATACTTTCTTAACAGATTTTTCCCAGCAGTGGGAGTATTTTTCCTGTAAAATTCAAGGTTTCATCTTATAGATTATGTAATAAAATTCTACTGTTCGCGATCAAAATTTCACTGTTCGGGGGTGTTGAAATTAGTGGGGGTTATTAAAATAATGATACTTAAGAATTGATTTTTTTTAAGGAAATTGAGGTATGATACTTAAACAAGTGATTTTTATGTCATTATCCTAGATTTAGTACAAGGTCATCACCTGACATGACCCGGTCATCGTATCAACACAGATGTTGGTTCTGATAATTTTAGCAACATAATTAGTCCCTGGATCATTAGTATTCTATATTTAAAGCTACAATAAAATTAAATCACTTAGTCTAGTGATTAATTTGTACTACTTAAATAGGTGATTATTAAAGAAAGACTACTCTTGCTTCCAACCTTTATGGACATAATGTTACTTGAATCAGTGATTTAGAAAATCACTCATTTAAGTAAGTCCCCTGACTGTTTATACTATAGGATACATGCAGCTGAGCACTATAAGTAACGTTGGTATAAAATTTAGGAGATGTGGTAGAATGGCTAATGAGACAATTTCACAGCTTTCAACAATGTGAAAAACCCATTCAGTGTGGTTGGCTATGAAAGGCCCTGACATGAAAAATATGAAATAATTCATTTGAAAAAACTAACAGTCTAATTTTATAACATAACAATTTAAGAAAAAAACTTATATGACAGACATGAACCAACAACAACCACAACCTGAGACAGGGGCCAATATCTTAAAAAAATGTAAGTTGTACTATATACATGATATAAAGTTGAATTCTTTGATTCATCGTTTTTACGTCATGCTGGCTAACAAATTAGAATTTGTTTATTTAGTAGTATATGGATAATGTTAGCATTTGACTAAAATTGGTTATGTCATTTAATTTTAGACTACAGCACATACAGTTGCTACAGGTGTGGATAGTTTTGTAAGACAAACAGTTGACATTTTACAACATAAAATCAAAAATACTCTGGAACAAGCTGGAATTGGAGCAGACACTGTTCCTGGACTGCAACAGCAGTTTGATGACTTTGAATTACCATTTGATGGGTTACAAACTAAATATGCTAGACAGAAATATATAAAACAGAATTACTTTTATGTGGTAAGTTTTCCTATTACTATCGGGGCATAATTTTTTTATGTACATACATATATATTTTAAAAAAGGGCAAAATGTTTTAAAGGGAGATTCAAACTTCATATAATTAGTAGTTGAAGAGAAACTTACAACAATATGACAAAGCAAAAATTTTTGGTTGATATGCACTTATTATAGGCAATTCATTCTACGAATAACCAACACAGACATATGTACAGCTAACTCTATTTTAATACATAATAATATTTTCATATTAGCATGATGATATAAAAGAGGGACGAAAGATACCAGAGGGACAGTCAAACTCATAAATCGAAAATAAACTGACAACGCCATGGCTAAAAATGAAAAAGACAAACAACAAACAATAGTTCACGTGACACAACATAGAAAACTAAAGAATAAGCAACACGAACCCTACCAAAAACTAAGGGTGATCTCAGGTGCTCCGGAAGGGTAAGCAGATCCTGCTCCACATGTGGCACCCGTCGTGTTGCTCATGTAATCACAAATCAAGTAAATAGTCTGATTCGATAGGTCACATTCATGAAAGGGAAGGGGATTGTAATTACGACGTAAGGAACATATTTGATATCATTTGTGAAATGGTTATTCCATAACCTGCTTATGACATTTTTACAGAAAGTATGGAATTCATGTAATCAGGTGCTTTATCTTCCTACTGTAAGAATGTGTAATAAACACTAATTTATTCTTAGTACATGTATACGTACTTCTCGCTTTTCTTGTATTTGTTATTGACAATAATTTCATGTAGGCTTTTTTTGCAAATTTTCCAGGCACCTGAAGAAGTTGTACTGGGTGAACAACTAAAGTATGTTTTACGAAACAAAAAAAGAATTTTGGACGTAAAGGAAGATAAATTTTGGTATATACCAATATGTAAAAGTATTGAGCAACTGTTGCAAAATAAGGACATATACAGATTAGTATTTGATAAAAGAACACGTCAGTTTGATAATAACTTTTATTGTGATGTATCTGATGGTTCAATTTTCCGTGAACATGCATTGTTTAGTGTTCATCCAAATGCTTTTCAAATTTTGTTATATTTTGATGACATTGAAATCTGCAACCCATTAGGAAAAAAAGCAGGAGTTCATAAATTGGGAGTCTTTTATTACAGCTTGCTCAATTTACCCTTGGAATATCGTTCAAAAACACCATCAATACGCTTAGTTGCAATAATTAAAAGAAAAAACATAAAAACTTATGGAATGAATACTGTATTGCAACGAATAAATGATGACTTGATAGCTTTAGAGAGTGGTGTCCTAATGAACTTTAATGAACAGCAGACTCTTTTAAAAGGTGCATTGATCGGTTTTTGTGGAGATACCCTTGCTGCCCATGAATTTGCAGGCTTTAAAGAAGGAGTTGGATTTGCCTATCAGAAATGTAGACATTGTGAATGTACATTTGATGTTATGCAGGCTCACTTTCTTTCCTTATGGATATAAACATAAAGAATGTAAACCAAATTGCATACCAGAAAAACTGTTTGTAGATGATGATACTATGACCTTGAGTCTTTATCAGAGCGTTCAGCCATGTATGAATGTGACAATTCTTAGTCTTATATGGGACATCTGATAGTTACCATCCAATTTTTCAAAATGAATTAAACATTGGAATGTATGATCTCTTACCATCTGATTAAACATAAGATCTCTACCATCTGATTTAAGAGGAAAAACACACTAAATGCATTTTTTGGAATTGAAATAAACAGTATTAAACACTTACATTATGTTTCATGGATTGTTATAAATGGACAAAAATTTATTTCCAAGAAATGTGTTGTTGCATTTGGTGAAAGTGATGGTCTACCCGAGTTTGGACAATTATGTACCATCTTGGTCACACAAGAAGAAAAAAATGAAAATCTAGAACAGTTTGTTTATTTTGAATTAAAAATGTTCCAAACAATTTGCTTTGATGAAGCAACCCAGTCACATATTGTGAAACCACCTAGACAAGAACATAACACTGAATTAGTTAGAGTCAGTAGTATACTTGTACCATTTCCTCTTCATGCATATAAATTAGATGAAAATGTGTATATTCCAGTGACCTATGACATGACAGATGTAGTAAAACAGAAGAAAGGGTCTTTATATTGTTTTTGAATTAAAAAAATGCATACCTTCATGAAGTTGTTGGTTGAAAGATAATGTCATATACATGTACATTGTACATAGCTCTTTAATACATATTACATTAAAATACCAGTTTGATGCAATATAACTGAGTTTTTGATATGACTTTATTTTCTTTAAAGATGTAAACAGTATTATCATTATTATAAGTATAAAATAAGTAGAAGTTGTTCTAATCATGCTAATACATGCATTGTATCAATGAACATGATGAATATCTTTGTTATGAAAATAGAAGATGTAGTATGATTGCCACTGAGACAACAATAACCCTTCATGCACTAGAAACGAAGTGACATAGAAATTAACAATTATAGGTCATTGTACAGCCTTCATCAATGAGCAAAAACCCATGTCATACCTCAAGGCAAGCTATAAAAGACACTGGAATGACCATTCCAAAGAGAAAATTAACAGCCTGTATTTATAAGCAAAACATTCAATGAATAAAAAATATGATATATACAGCATGTAACAAACAACAACCACTGCATGAATACATGGATTACAGGCTCCTGACTTACATAGGACAGGCACATACAGAATGTGGCAGGGTTCAATATGTGAGAAGTCGCTAACCGTGGGGTTCAACATGTTAGAAGTTGCTAACCCTCCTCTACTATACAGTGGTGTAACTGCATGCACAACACCAAAACAAAATATATGCAAAACAATGCATGAACAGTATCAAATATGAGAAACGGCAAAAATGACAACCACTCAATTATACTTGCAGGCTCCTGGATGACTTGATTGCTTGGGACTTGTACTTGAAGAATATGGAGGGGTTAAAATGTGTGATGGGTCAAACCCTCTGCATGTGCATGACTAAAACAAAACATTTTGGATAATTACTTAGTGATAATTGCTAAGTAATTTAAATGGTTCCAATATGATCAAGAAAGATAATACATTACTAGTTTTAAGTAATTCTAAGTATTTACATTACTCAAATTAAAGTTGCTACAATTACTTAGGAAATCAATCTGCTAAACCAAACAGAAAATTACTTAAATTTACTTAAAACAATGGCTTTTGAAAATTGTTAGTAATTTATTTACTATATACAAGTAATTCAGAATTATTTAGTAATTTCAAACAATTACCCTATCATATTAAGTAATTGGTAATCAATGGAAGTAATGATATTACTTGATTTAAGTAAAAAAACATTACTAAGTAAACCTTTTTTTAGTGCATGCATATATAAAAAATATTGTTTGATTTTAATTTACTGATAACAAAATCAATATTAATACCAATAAAACAATATTCAAAGATCTAATTATAGTGTTGAATTGGTAACCTTTTAGAATAAGTTTATTTAAAGGATCGATAATTTTACCCGGATCGTAACTTACTTTCCAGGCTCGATAAACAACATCTACATAAAAATTAAGATGTATTATCCCGTTTGAAATAAGTTTTCTACAGGTACAACCAAACTTCTTAACCAAATCTTTATATCTATGGAAGAATTTAGAAAAGGTTTTATGTAATATGTGGTAAAAAAATTCCTGCCTTAATAATATACCAGTAATACATAGATTACGTTCATTGAGATCCAAAACGTCACAACAGACACGGACATAGCGAACACCGTAAGATGGTGCCAAAAGAACATCACCGTCCAAAAAAGAAAATTAACAATAGGGAACGAAAACTCGTCCTTTTGTCGTAAATTTTAGTGTAGAGTTTCCCGTGTAAAACTGAAATATCTAAATATAGGAAAGGACAGTTATTACCGTTTATATTTGATTTATTTAAAGTAAGTTCCTTTGGGTAAATTTCGGTAGTATATTTAGAAAGTTCTTGATTATTTAACGAAAAAATGTCATCAAGATAACGGTAAGTGTTGTTGAATTTATCAATGAAATGCAATTTAGACGGGTCTTTACTGAGTTAAGTCATAAACTGTGATTCATAACAGTACAAGAACAAATCTGCTATTAAAGGGGTGCAATTTGAGCCAATAGGCTACAACCTGTCGATAAACTTTATTGCCGAACGTTGAAGTCCCTTTTTTGTTCTAGTATATTTTAACCTTTACTGTTTATCCAATTCTTTGTTGAAACAGTTGTTTGTTTTATAGT
The DNA here is from genome assembly GCA_017311375.1 of Mytilus coruscus. Classification (NCBI taxonomy): domain Eukaryota; kingdom Metazoa; phylum Mollusca; class Bivalvia; order Mytilida; family Mytilidae; genus Mytilus; species Mytilus coruscus. The sequence continues at coordinate 64,928 of JAASAO010001719.1, read as the reverse complement.
GATTAAGAATATATTACGTTGACTGTTGTACCCCGATTTTGACATTTTACTAGAGATGTCAATTTGGTGAACAATTACTTATCAGTACTCGCTCGGGTATATATCTACAACACGGACACACACAAGTACGTATTTTACATTCTGTGGATTGTTGTTCAACGGACGAAAAATCATCTACATACATAGTATCTGGGACAAGGAAGTACACACCATCACTAATAGTTCCTTACCTACAATTACTAATTAAGTAAAAACAATAATCTAATCAATTTAATTTAATTAACACCTAGTATTTAAAAACAAGGAAAAACCACATCCAACAATAGTAATTGGTAATCGTTAAGAAAACATGTTCACAAAGGCGTGATGATTAAAAGTTTAACTATTCACTGAGGGTCACCAGAGGATGCAACGAATTTATTTTATATATACACGTTTTCTTGTTAACTATTATTGGGGACAGTCGGTTTTGCAACTTTGTAACTGATTACAGTCCTGCAGACGACAATATTTGCTCTGACGGTACAGATGTGACGGAATGGCTAAGACAAAGTGTTAGCTTAGGTATAGCCCACATATTTGGGAGACATTTTAAATGACAATTTAGAACAAATGTTAGACAAAAAATGTATTTTATTTACTATTATCATTATGCAGTGTTGCCAATTTAATTTTCCGAAAGAGGTTCTCAAGAAGATCAATTTTATATTAAGACAGCAATATTCTAACAGGAAACCGATAAGTCGAGTATCATTTTGGAACTACCGAGCGATACTCGAATACTCGTTGACATCCCTAGTTTTTACCTATTATGTATGGGGTTTTTTCACACATTGTTGTCAATATAATGGAATTCTTTGCGACCGCCATACAAGTGAGAGGTTAATCTAGATTTAAAACCGTGTTAAATCTACCATTTTCTACGAAAGGAAATGCCTGTACAAAATCAGAAATATGACAGTTGTTTTTTCATTTTTTTTTTTATGTGTGAGATTTTGATTTTGCCATTTTATAATTGACTTTTCGCTTTGAATTTCCGTTGACTTTGGTATTTTAATGAAAATTTAAATAATATGTATGATTTATATAATATTATTCCTGTTGAAATCATTGTTGCATTTAAAAAAAGATGGAATATATTTTAGAAGTGTAATTTAATTTTAAAGTTTTATCTTCTGTGTGAATTTTATATGTACATAAATAAATTACGCTTAAATTTTAGCTAATTGAAAGACCTGTTGTCTGTCTCTTTAAAAGTATTTGAATTCGCAATCGCCGCGATATAACCTTTTGTTATATGCAACGTAAAGAAATCACCAATCAATCAATCAATATCTTACTTTTTAACACAATCGCCGCAATATAACCTTTTGTTATATGCAACGTCCTCTAAAGAAATCACCAATCAATCACCATTTGGTTGACTGATTCGACCCACAAAACTCATTCTTATACAGGTAAAACGAAAATTAAAATATTTTTAAATCTATAATATGAAATCAAACAGACCTAGAAATATCCTATTGCACTTGTTTGCTATTTATATATATATATATATATAGTTGAGGATGGGGACAGGAATGTAAAATATGTACTACTTTCTTGTATGTTCTTTCCGACCGGGCTAGAATTGGTGGTGTTATACCTAAGTTTGTATAACAGCATCAAACTTACTATATTATAGCCGACTATGCGGTATGGGTATTCCTCATTATTGAAAGCAGTAAGGTTACCTATAATTTTTACATCCACTTCATTTGAACTTTGGAGGATAGTTGTCTCATTGGTAATCATCCCACATCTCCTTATTTTTATATATCGATTTCTTCTTTATTTGATTTCCCTCTCTGATCTATATCAAAAACTCATAAAGCTTTTGTCCAAACACCATTTCACTGAATCTAAGCTGAAATTTGACTATAGTAACTTATGCGATAAGCAAAGAAAACTGCTTATGGAGGATAAAACTTACCAATATGAGACTCTTTCCATTATTACCAGTTTTTATTTGTTTATATGTACTCAAATAACAATGTTCCTATCCATATGTCTTAGTCTTATCAGAGATTGTTCACTGAATATAAATATAGTGGTCCAAACATAAAATATAATTAAAAATGTTGTTTCCCTTTTTCTGCATGTTGGAAAAGGGGTGTTTATGATAAAAATCATACTTATATGGATCATCAAGATCATTTATCACTTGCTTATCTAGGCATCTTGCTAAACTGGTTTAAATTTTAATAAGACGTTAGACTTTGGAATTCTTATATAAGAATATACCGATTTCATAAGCAATCAAATGATACATAAAGAGTCCTAATAAAACATAATAAACAGCTGCGCCATGAGCGCATGATACGCCCGTTCCCAACTGGATAATTTTTGACAATTTTCTCAACCAATAAAATTCCATAACCCCGCAATGTCATATCAGAAATTTATATAAAAAAACTGAGTTTAATTCAATTGATATTAAAAGGTTTCATGACAACTGCTGAAAGCGTTTTGAGTTATTGTCCGAAATACTTTTTATGATTTAAGTCCCAATATTCCCAAAAGTGAAATAAGAAGTTTTCAAAAATAGAAAGGGAACTTATGTCAATATATATATAAACAATTCACCAAAGTTTAATGAAAGTTGTTGAAAGCATTTTTGAGTTTAAGTCTAAAAACTGGAAAAATCCCGCATTTTTAATGAATAAAACTCGGAAACGTAAAATCTAAATTTTATAAAAATCGTAAGGGAGCTAACGCCAATAGATATAAACAATTCACCAAAGTTTCATGAAAATTAGTGAAAGCGTTTTCGAGTTACTGTCCGACATGTTGACGAAGGACGATCAGACGGACATACGGATAACGGTATACCATAAACGGGCGTATAAAAACTCACAAGATAGTTTGACAAAACCCTGTCTTATTACTTTATACCATAAATTACATGTTTCATTGATGATATAAAAGTTTAAACTTCAGGTTATGACTTAACTGTATGTATGCTAAATTACCCAGAAGGGCTTGAGTAGCCTATTGCAGCATATTTTAAGGGCTGTAATTAGACACCAACAAAATATTTCAACAAAAAAATTAAATCAACACTAGAACACACCCGCGAAATCGCGGGCATTTAGAGCGTTGTTGAAATAATGTAAACTGTTGTAGGATGAATTTTGTAAATGATTTTATGACTTGAGAATTTCAGGAAAGGCATCAAAAGTCACAGTTACTTAGGGACAGGACAATTTTTTTTAGCCCTCCCCCTTTTTCCAAAGTCGGTTATTTTTTGTTTTCTGCTAATTTTAATCATTTTCGCGTTTTTCTGTATACTATGATCATACATATACTATGAATAAAGTGTATTTGCTATTTACCATCAATTCCAAGTTTACTATCCATGGCGGTCACTGATATATTATTAAACAGAGAGTATCTATATAATATATCAGTGACCGCCGTGGATAGTAAACTTGGAATTGATAGTAAATAGCAAATACACTTTATTTATAGTATATGTATGTTCAAAGTATACAGAAAAACGCAAAATAATTGTCCTGTCCCAAGTACTTATGAAAATTATGTGCAATTTTAAAACAGTCCTAAACGGAAGTCTTGTCTATGACTTAAAGTCCGTCCGATGACGGAAACAATATCCGGACGTCTTTATTTTGTTTTCCTCCGATAATAACCCAAGCTAAATAATCATAAGCGAGGATGACAAATGCAACTATGCATGGTACTTAAAGGACACAGAAGCATGATGAATAATTTGTTGTGGAAGGAAGAGAAGCGACACACAAAATGAGGTCTTCTCATTTAATAGTATAGATAACTACCAACATGACAACTAACAACACATGTGACCAGTTTTCTTTATAAGGGGTATAATTTTATAAATTTATAAAGAGAAGCTGTATATAGTTTTATGTTTTGTTTGTTTTTTAAATATAATTAGTTATTATATTGTGTGAAATAATCTTCAAGCTGAAGAGTTAGGTTTTAAATCTTTTCACAAGAAGAAATAAATTGATGCTCTCAAATTTCATAAAAACGGATCATTTCACATGCCTAATCATTATCAATACCTACAATGATTTTATGATTGATTAAATTATATTTTAGCACAAAGCTTCAAATCCCCGATGGAGGTTTTAATGTAAAAATAAGAAGATATGGTATGATTGGCAATTAGAGACCAAATGAACAACTATAGGTCACCGTACGACCTTCAGCAATGAGTAAAACCCATACCACATAGTCAGCTATAAAAGGCTATTTTAAGATATCAAGGGGAAATGTGATAAAAACATTTTTTTTCGGAGTAGTGTTAAATATTACCCTCTTTGCTTTGACACAAGCGTTTAAACGACAGTCATATCCCATTTTCTGAAGAAGGCTAACATTTGTTGTTAATTAATATTATGAACGCTATATATCAAATAGAAGCTGTATGCATTTTCATGTTTTATTTTTTTTCAAATATTATTGTTTATTATTATCAATATTGTGTTTAACAATCTTTCAAAACATTCAGCTGATGAGTTACGTTTTAAATTTTTACAAAAGAATTTCATCTACACTCTCATATTTCATAACGATTCACATCTTTACACATGCCTTATCATTATGAACACAGACATTAAATAAGCATCAGAAAAAATCTCTAAAGGAACATCTTTCATCCTATCATTTTTTGTTTTAATGTATTAGTTTTAAAGTTTAAGATTTTGAACAAAGATGCATGACTTAAATATCACAATCACAACATACTAGTTCAACTTAAAGATTTAAAAAAGATATGTTACACAAAATATTTCCCGTGGCATTGTTACTGCACGTGAAAGACGTATATAGTAAAATCACAAAATACTGGACTCCGAGGAAAATTCAAAAAGAAAAGTCCCTAATCAAATGGCAAAATCAAAAGCTCAAACACATCAAACGAATGGATAACAACTGTATTATTCCTGACTTGGTACAGGCATTTTCTTATGTATAAAATGGTGGATTGAACCTGGTTTTATAGCAAGCTAAACCTCTCACTTGTGTGACAGTCGCATCAAATTCCATTATATTTTAGACTAATGTTATGTCAACGAAAAAATGAAAAGTTTAAAAAAAAAAAAAAAACCATTCAACAACAAATATCAACATTTTGAGAGGAATGCATTTGACGACATTATTAATTTAATTCTGACGAGTTGTGAAACCTTATTATACAAGTAAATTTTATGCGGAATACACTTTATGACAATCGTGCTGTATCAGCCACCCGTGATGATATCAATATCAGTAACGATTGCTTTATCAAACACCTAACCTGTATGACGTCATGTTACGTGAAAAACATCAACTTGTGGTATATTATACAATGTACATATATATTAAATGGTTTTCATTATAATCACACGCAGAGCTTACAGGACCATATTGGTGTTTCGAAATTAAACGTATATGATATTGAAAAACCATTTGATATTTTAAATTTATCTGATGTCAACATTATCTGTGTGTCATATATAAAATTTCGAAACATGTTTATGCCTTTTAGAAATAGATTACAGACCTTAACCACAAGAGAATAATCATGACCTCATGCAGGGTTCCGATATTAACGACTTCTAGTCTCAAGTTCCCATTTATACATTATCCGGCTTGTCATGTGGAGAATATCCTTCCGAAGCACCCGAGTTCATCCCCCGGTTTGTGGTTGGGTTTGTGTTGCTTAGTCTTTGGTTATGTGTTATCACGAAAAACCCTGACAATTTGTTTTGATGAGGTGTGTGGGTGTTGACCCAATTTTCATTGATGACGCAATTTTTAAACGACAATCATAATCTGTTTGTAAAATTTAACCAACAAATATTTTTTGTGAAAATTCAAAACGACATGAACCAATGAAAAGCCGAAAATCGTTCAGCAGGTATACTTTGTTTTCAGTGTCATTTTTATAAAATAACCATCTTTCAATAATTAATTCGACATGTTCGATGAATCAGAATCATAAAATAATCACACCAAAAACAAAATGGATATCAAAACATTAAACATGCCTAGTTCATATTAATAGTATTCGTGAGAATATTTCCCAGAAAGTCATCAATGAACTTACATATAGCAAACGTCACAATATCGTTTCATGATGCTGGATGAACCAATCAAACTAAAGTGTGATACACTAATATCTGTTCATGCGAAAAATTGAGTCCACAACCACAAAATTGTTCTCATTATAATTGTTTATATGTTTGATGTACAGCCATGCTGCATAGTCCTAATATTAACGACTTCTAGTCTCAAGATCCCCATTCATACATAATTCTACTGGCCGCGTTTTAAACGATTACATTTACATTTTCAAGAACGACGAGCTTAAGCTAATGTATACTCTACTTTCGTTCTCAATATATCTGTTTGCACCTGTCCTAAGTCAGGAATCTGATGTTCAGTAGTTGTCGTTTGTTGATGTGGTTCATAAGTGTTTCTCGTTTCTCGTTTTTATATAGATTAGACCGTTGGTTTTCCCGTTTGAATGGTTTTACACTAGTAATTTTCAGGGCCCTTTATAGCTTACTGTTCGGTGTGAGCCTAGGCTCCGTGTTGAAGACCGTACTTTGACCTATAATGGTTTACATTTATAAATTTTGACTTGGATGGAGAGTTGTCTCATTGGCACTCATACCACATCTTCTTATATCTATAAACTATGACAAAATGAAGTTTCAAAATTATCGTTACCAAACAAAACATTAAAATCTAAACAGCTTTTCACTCTCTTTGAGTACGCGTTACAAAACAAAACGTAAACGTTATATATTTAATCATTGTTGATTGATCAAGGATTTTATAAAGTTGTTTCTTGCGACAAGTTTTGAAAGTCAACCAGAAGAGACTATTTAATTTCATAAAAATAACTTGAATTACACTTATACTACAAATTCACCAGCCTTAAAAACAAGAACGGTCAGTAAAGCCACAAAGGATGCTCCACCCCTCAAAACTAGAATGTATCAGTTTATCAAAGTAGGTGAATTTGATGATCTCGTCTTTGAAATCTTTGACCAGGGTACGGGAGACACCTCTTACAAATGTATTGGAAGTTGATTTTGCGAGTGTTTCTAGTAGAAATTGAAACAATGATCAAGCGCTTATGTTCACATTTAATTATAGGAAAGATGCTAGAGCATCTGGAGGAAATTGGACAAGTTCGACTCAACCAAGCATTATTTATCAATATCTTTATAGTTGTTTAGTAGTTGCACTTACATAGCATACGGACAGAAAGACAGACGGACAGCCATGATAATTCTTATATTTACCACAAACACTTTGCTTGCTGGGGTATAAAAAAAAAAATTCAAACATCTGCTTACCTTTACTTCATAATGATAATCTATATAAAACGTTGGGAAAATATGTACCAAATAGGTGAGAGAAACACACATAATCCACTAGATTGTGGAAATATTTGTTACATCGTTCAATCATTTCAATCACGAATAGCGATATGTCTTGATGTAGTAAATTTTGCCAAGACAGAATGATAACCATTAGTTGTACACGTTATACTTAACATTTGCTTCTTTATCCCACATTCTTTTTGAACCCTTTAATTTTACGGGGAAATGACGAGGGTTAAAAAGTGGTTGGTGCTGACACAGTTGTTAACTAATAACTAGTATGGCCTATTGTCAAAAATAAATAAAAACAATTGACATTATTTTTGTGCAAGGGTTCATTTACTTTTCGTTGACGCAAGTTTTACATACAGGCATAACCTATTTATTTCATTAGCATAACGAACAAATATTTTCAACAAATATTGAAAACGCCCGGAACCAAAAAAGAGCCGAAAACGTTCCGCATGTATATTTTATTTTTAAAATCATTTCATTAAATAACAATCATAAGTATCGGGATAATTAAAACAAATTATACCAAAATAAGTGGCTATTCGCCAATTAATTTCCATAACGAAACATTACGCATACCTAGTTCATATCAATAGGTGTATCCATGAGAATATTTTTTCTGAAGGAAACAGTTATATTCGTTCATCGTAATAGTCTCAGTGCATTCGTTTAAAATTACAGATTGTCAACATTGATATTGGACTTAGCTATAACATTTCAACAATGCATTGACTTTTTAAAAATGTTTTAATTAAATGTTTCCTCGTGTTATTTTTTAGATACGACTAAGATGCATTTGAAAACCCGTTTTAGTACAATTACGAAACTTTAACATTTTTATCAAAAGCGGTTTAGGGTTTGAGAAAATAAGCATAATAGTAATTATAATATTTAACAGGTCTGTTGCACAAGCACATGTTGCAAAATCTCAATATGAAAGACATTAAGTTTAGACCTCGTCAGTGCATATGTGTAAGATTCTTGTTCAAAGGTAATACGGCTGGCCAGGTTATAAATTGACAACACTTCTATGTAAATTGTGTGAGCAAAATCATAAAAAAGAAGAGCCTATATTAATTTAATTGAAATAACTAATGGGTTCCTTCAGGATTATGCACGAAAAAACTAGATAACACTGATCTAAATGCATATTGAAAGCCTAATACACCGAAGAGAAGATGTAAATATTCTTCATTTTTTGTTTGTTTTTTTTTTTTTTTTAAATATTATTGGTTAATGTGTTGTGTGAAATAATCTTTCGTTACATTAAGCTGCTAAGTTACGTTTTAAATCTTTCCACAAGAAGACAAATATAGTGATTCTCTCAATTGTCATAACAAAACGACACGAATCACTTCACATGCCTAATCATTATCAATGTCCAAGTGATATTGTTAAGGTTCGAAACACATACATTTACATTTTGGAACGTCTGCATTTGACGAGTATATTTATTATTTAAATTAAGAGCCAATCCGCCAGAAAACCATGCAATATTCAGAAAATCGTCCAAATCAACAATCACAACTTGACAAATTCTTATACATCATCTTAATCCTTGACATAAAATAAAAGAATTTTACCACTTAATTTTTCCCAGAATCGTATCTATTTTTAGCAACAGCCTCATTTGCATAATTCTGTTAATTCATAATGAAACCAAGGAAAATCCAACTATTATGCCTTTTAAGAATGACCCAGAAGCATATTAGATGGGGTAGTTGAGTTTTTAGAGTAATGTCAGCTGGAATCCATCCATTTTACTATGTTATGATTAATACAAATGAAAATTTAAACGATTTGGCACACTGTCAGGAGCACGGACACAAAGGTGGGTTTTTTCATACATGAATTTACGTGGTTTTCATTCGCTTCTATCTTGCAAGACCCATTCCGGATATGTTTGCAACTTATATCGGTTTTAACTATGGGGTATGTTTTATATCAAAACAAAATATTAAGCTTGGCAAATGACAATTAAATGTTAATTTATGCCTTGGAAGAATGGTGATTTTAGTCCCAAATAGACACATTTTGATTTTGATTTTAATTAAATTCTAAACACAATTGGTAATAAAATGGCTCATAAAATCATTTGAAAAAGTAAAATCAATTTGTCTAAAAAATGAAATAAGACGCTTTTGTACTGCAAGTGCAAAAATCAATAAATTGTCTGAAACCAGGGAGTCCATCTTTTATGCTCTTCCACATTTATCTCCCTTTGGTAAGATCTCAAACATGTGAGCTCCCACTGATGGTTGGCAGACAAATGTCTACAGTGAAGTTTGCGACTTTAATAATCTAGGAGGAGCAAGTGGGCTATCCCAGCATTATACATCTGCATATTACAAACTATTTAAAATATCTGAATGCACTAAAGACCAAAATAGCATTTCCAAAAAGAATGATTACTGCCAAGAAAATTGACAATCATGACAATATTTATAATTTACCAGACAATAATTTAGTGAATAAACATGATAAATATTGATTGGAAAAATAAGGCCATTAACAGCAAAAAGTGTTTTTAGATTTCAACGAGCAAAACAAAATATTCTAAATCATTCTTAGTAAAAACGTGAGGGAGTGGAACCACCTTGAAGACACTATTATGCATATGCTCGCACCAGAATTGCGATTGAGAGTGTCAAAACTGCTCTGGCGGACCATCAATAAATCAACAACACTATCTCTACCATTGTATTGAAACCAGCATTGGTAACCAAACATATTCATACAGATACAGACTACCATTCATCTCAGAAGTGAATAATACTGAAAACTATGGTGTTGAATTTCCAACAGGACTCCTTAATTTTTTTTATAAGACAAGGAGTGGTTTACATCATCTTGGCTTCGAATATGCTCGAAGTACAGGGACTTTTATGGAATTCATTGACATAATAGTCAAGTAAGATGTCAACATCCTGTCCAACCCTCTTCCAGCAAAGACAAAGCTGACCAAGGATCTTCACCCTTTCATAACAGGCTGTATACAGGACGAGTTATTCCAGTAGGAACAGGTACAAATCTTACAATCTTTTTCATTTGTTCCTTATAGTCAATCTGAAATTAGGGGACCAACATTTGATACATTAGCTAGATTAAAAAAGGGAGGGGGTTGAAGGGCATGTGAATATTCTTTACACCTGACCTGTTTCTAAGACATCTTATTTATTTCCTAGGGCAAAGTGCAAACAAATAATATATATCCTTATATACATTGTTCTGTCTTGGGTCCATTTATTTAATTTGATTATAAAAAAGCAAGGGTCCGAGGGTTAGAATGGTCAAAATATTTATGTCCTTGTCAGCTACGGACAGAATTTTAATTTTCAAGCTATTAACCAGGGTACAATATATATTTATTTTCTGCTTAAAAAATCAATTTATAGACCATAATCATGATAATAATCTAAATTTATTTCAACATGTTCAACATTTATATGTAGCAGGACAGGTTTTATTCCTTCCCTAAGTTATATTTTCAGTTCTTACTGGAAGTTGTTCAACTCTTTGTCTACTAAAGAACTTTTATCTCTTGGAAAAGCCTCATACAAAGACATGTTTTACATACAACATACTGTACATGTAACACTAGACAACTTTATCCAGAGAATAATATTTTTAATGAACTAATAGGCCATGGAGACTACAAAAATCAAAAGCATTGCAAACTTTTGTAAAGTTCTATTTTAGGACCCTACATGTACATGTATGTAGATTACTTATAGAGCCCTTTTTAAAAGAAAAAAAATACATTTAAACTACATGCACAGTGATGCTACACTACCCTACATTTCCTGTCTGATATATTTTATTTCATGTAAAACAAAATTGAACAATTATTTTATAGTTTAACACTTTTTATTTGTAGGGCTATGCAAGCAATGCTCAATTAAGATGAGTTTTTGTAAATGTGACAATAGCCAGGTCAAACTAAATACATGTATAGAAGAAGATATTGGTAAGATATTATTAACTAATATATCATGTATATTAATTTAACTGTTTGTATAATATGGTAATCATGCAAAGTATATGTAATCACTTATATAATAATTATACATGTACTACATGTACATCAGTTTTATTGAACATGTCTTTGTTAACTTGGTTTTCCCATTGAAAAATCACTTTACTAATTTAATTTGTAGTACTATATTTGGCGGCTCCTATAGTTTCCATTCAATAACTAACAATGAATAATGAACTGTTCATACATTCCATTTCAAATATAAAAGGGGGAGATTTTTATTGGTACTTTTGAAGATATTTCACCTGTTAGATTAATTGATTGGTTGTTGGTTGCTAATATCCAATGGCAAATAGTTCATGCATGTTTACACAAATGGTTTAGGACAAGAACAAATTAAAATAAATACTTTTTTGGGGATCTCAAATATTTCCTTAATCTAACCATGTATTTAAATTTACATTAAGATGTTGCAATTGGGCCCCATTTTAAATTGGTTCACATTGATTTCAAAATGGTCCCAAAATTTTTTGTTTATTTCTACAAAAATTGAATTCTTGAGGTTCTTTGATATACAAAATGCAAATGTTTAATATTTAGATTTTTATACGACCGAAAAAAAATTTTGTGGTCGTATATTGGTATGACGTTGGCGTCATCGTCGTCGTCGTCCGAAGACACATTGGTTTTCGCACTCTAACTTTAGTTTAAGTGAATGGATCTCTATGAAATTTTACCATAAGGTTCAATTCAATTCAATTCAATTCAAAGTTTTATTTAGAGTCGATATTTCATAAACTACATAAACACAAGCTCTAGTGAGCTTTTCAAATCGACTTAATAACAAAATACAATACACACATACAAAGGTTATGAAACAATACAATTTTAAACATATAATGCATAGTAAGATACCATAAATGACATATATAAGTTAAAAGCATAGTACAACTAAAACATAGCACAAGTTAATAATAAGATTGCACAAATCAAATAGTCAAAATAAAATAAACACAGGTATAACACTATATGCATGCACTGCACTGGCATGAGCTGTTACTTGATCCCATGTTTGTACCAATTTTTTTAATTGGTCAAAAGATGTTTCCATTCGACAATGGTTCGGCAGCTCATTCCAGATTTGTGCAGCATTATAGCGAAACGATCTTAAGCCATACTTAGTAGTTCGGACTCTTGGGAGTACTGCTGTTTCCTGTGATCTTAAATCATACTTGTTAATTTTTATATCAATCAAATCATGAAGGTAGCTCGGACTTTTTTTGTGAATTATTTTAAATGTTTCTATTGCAATTGTTTTTATTCTTCTTATTTTTAAAGATGGTAATTTAGATTTTTCTAGCAGTTTTTCGTATGGACTATCATAATCTTCATAAATGAATCTTAGAGCTCTTTCTTGAATTTTTTCCATTTTAAAAGAATTTTTTTTCGCTACAGTAGTGCCAAATTACTGGACAATAGTTAAAATTTGAAAGAATGAATGAGTGGTATGCTGTTAACCTACCTAGCCTGTTTAAATATTTACCCATACGTTTTAGAATATTTAATTGTCTTGATGCCTTTTTACATATTTCAGATATATGATTGTTAAAGTTTAAGTTTCAATACCACAAAAGGAAGGTTGGGATTGATTTTGGAGGTTATGGTACCAACAGTTAAGGAATTAGGGGGCCAAAAATAAGCATCTTTGTAACTTTCAGACATAACTTGTGTGTTAATGTATGGATCTCTATGACATTGTACCACAAGGTTCCATATCACAAAGGAAATGCTGGGATTGATTTTGGGGGTAATTGCCTCAAAATTGTAGAAATTAGGGGCCAAAAAAGGGGCAAAAAACAAGCATTTTTCTAGTTTCATGACAATAACTTGTGTGTAAGTGTATGGATCTTTCTGAAATTGTACTACAAGGTTCCGTATCACAAAGGAAAAGCTGGAATTGAGTTTGGGGGTATTTGCCCAAAACGTTTAGGAATAAGGGGCCAAAAATAAGTATTTTTCTAGTTTCCAGACAATAACTTGTGTTCAAGTGTATGGATCTCTCTGAAATTGTACTGCAAGGTACCATACCACAAAGGGAAGGCTGGGATTGATTTTGGGGGTAATTGCCTCAAAATTTTAGGAATGAGGGCCAAAAAGGGGCAAAAAACAAGCATTTTTGTAGTTTCATGACAATAACTTGTGTGTAAGTGTATGGATCGTTCTGAAATTGTACTACAAGGTTCCATATCACAAAGGAAAAGCTGGAATTGAGTTTGGGGTAATTGCCCAAAACGTTTAGGAATAAGGGCCAAAAATAAGTATTTTCTAGTTTCAGACAATAACTTGTGTTCAAGTGTATGGATCTCTGAAATTGTACTGCAAGGTACCATACCACAAAGGAAGGCTGGGATTGATTCTGGGGTAATTGCCTCAAAATTGTAGGAATGAGGGGCCAAAAAGGGGCAAAAAAACAAGCATTTTTCTAGTTTCAGGACAATAACTTGTGTGTAAGTGTATGGATCTTTATGAAATTGTACCACAAGGTTCCATGTCACAAAGGGAAAGCTGGGTTTGAGTTTTGGGGTAATTGCCCTAAACGTTTAGGAATTTGGGGCCAAAAAGTGGCCAAAAAACAAGCATATTTCTGGTTTCCAGACAATAACTTGTGTTCAAGTGTATGGATCTCTCTGAAATTGTACTGCAAGGTACCATACCACAAAGGGAAGGCTGGGATTGAGTTTGGGGGTGATGAATCATAAGGGGGTTCAAAAATGGGGGATTTTTTTTCTTTAAAATTTTCCAATTTAATGATTTTAAAAAAATTTTAAGTTCTTAGACCACATTCATTCTGTGTCAGAAACCTATGCTGTGTCAAATATTTAATCACAATCCAAATTAAGTGCTGGATCAAGCTTGAATGTTGTGTCCATACTTGCCTCAACTGTTCAGGGTTCGACCTCTGCAGTCGTATCAAGCTGCGCCCAGCGGAGCATTTTATTAACTTTGGTCCAGTTTTCAAATTTGTCCACATTTTAAAGTCCAAAGGGTCCAAATTTTAACTTAGTTTAATTTTAATAAAATTGAACTCTAATTAGGGCAATGTATGGTTCTTTGATATACAGAAATAATCAAATATCCTGAATATAAATATGTACTTAGATACATTTATGATTTTGGTCCCAGTTTTCAAGTTGGTTCAAAGGGGTCCACATTTTAACTGTTTGATTTCAACAATAATTTTATATATGCTGAATCTAACCTGTATTTAGTTTTTGGGCCCTGTTATGAAATTGGTTTACATTGAGGGCCAAAGGGTCCAAAATTAAACTAAATTTGAAATCTCAATTTGATATTGGGGTTCTCTGATATGCTGAATCTATTAAACTATATAAAGATATACCATATTTATTCTGTGTTAGAAACCTATTCTTTGTCAAATATTTAATCCTATTACAAATTCAGAGCTGTATCATACTTGAATGTTCTGTCCAAACTTGCATTTTTTCTTCATCTTCAACAAAATTTGTACTTTACTGAGATAACTGGTGTTATCTTTTTAAATGAAACTTTAATCATGACAATATGTGGATGATTTTCTGATGTCAAACATTTTCAAGATGGCCACCAAGGATGGCAAAAAAAAGTTGTCAATTTTATTTCCTGTCAGTGGTATACATGTATATGAAATATAAAAATAATGTGGTTGGATTGCCAACAATGAGAACAAGTGACATAGTGGCCTTCAACAATGAGCAAGACCCATACTGCATATATATTCAGTCATAAAAGGCCCCAAAATAAGAAAAGTAAAAAAAATGAAAACTAACAGTCTGATTTATGTATGTATGTATGTATGCTTTGTGGTTTTCAGATCTAGACTCACAGCTAACCTTTCTGTCAACAACAACTGAACTCTCACAGCAGTCAGCATCAGATTGGGAGACTGATAATGCTTCTGACAGAAACAATTTCAACCAACCAAACAAGCAACAGAAACTTTCCAACTTTAAAACATCAGTTAAATCTTCCATGGGATTGATGTCTCAAGAAATAGCAGTTCATCATTTATGGTGATTTTAATGTTATGGATTTTCTTTTACAAGAAAGTTAATGTACACTTGCTTTATAGTAAAACCTAGCCGTTCAAGTATAAAAAAACACATTCAACTTTATCATGTTTATTGAAATTTGAAGATTCATATGACTTATTTTAATTCTGTTATTTCCCAGGATGTGATGTAGAGCCTTATAGGTACAGTAATCTTAACAGCTATCCAATTTCATTCAACATTTTTCACTAGTATATATAGACTAAGTAATTTGTTTTTTGTCTAGTTATGGGAATTTTTTTTTATATGCATTTATGATTTTCATGTTTGTATTGACCACATTGCAGCAACATAGATATAGGTACCTAGCAAATCTTGCCTTGTTAGCATACTAGGCTCAAAGGATCATAAAACAATTTCCATCACTAAGTGTCTGTTAAAATCATCTCTATGTTGTAACTATTTACAGTTTTCTTTTAAAGCATTATCTTAATAACTTTAGAAGAAGTATATATATATATATATATATATATATATATATATATTGATAAAACTATCAACATGACAAGATCTAAATAGTTATACCCAAAATTTTTCTGAAAAATTGGACATAACATCAATGAGCTATTGTCCCTGAAATGTGTAAATTTACAAATTTTCACAGTTTTCTGCTATTATCCGACAGCTATATCAATATATTATAAGAATAAATTGAAAAAGTGGTCAGAAGAAACTTTTTTTTTAGTCTGAACTTATTCTGAATTGTTTAACTTCTTATTTTAAATTTATTGCTTTTGAAATATGTGTTTTTATCGTTTTACATGTTTTAGGTGCACAATTTGTCAATACGAGCTATTTCAGCTCCTGGGAGCCTCTAGATTTATAATGAATAATTTGTATTTATGTATGATTATTTTTAATGTATTAAATGAAACATTAATTATTCTTTTCCATTTGTTGTTATACTTATTTATAAGTCCATATCCTATCATATGTCAGATTTTACAAATTAGATTGCAAAATTGAGAAAATTTGAATATGCAGGCTACCCCATTTTGTTGTGGCATATACCAGACACCTACATTATTTGCCGAGCTTGATATTTTTTTTGATTGGGTATATATAGTTATACTTTGCGATAAGATATGTTGTTTTACAATAATAAACGGGTCTTGGAGTATTTTGGCTCTGAAAGATTAACAAAATCAGCCATTTTGGACATGAAGCTAAATAAGACATATTGATATGTTAGATTATACATACACTTAATAGACAGCATTGTTATTTCTTTGCATTCTTACACTTAAAGTGATGTATTATGAGGAACAACTATCAAAAAATTATTATTGTTGCCATATTTTTTTTATTTAAACCAGCGAAATATGCCAAAAAAAGGCTTATTTTTGCTGTTTTCGAGCAATTTCGTCTGTTAAAAGATGGCACTTAAAAAAAATCCAGATCGGTTCAATATTTTCCCAAAAAAATTTGTGTGGTTATTTACATTACTAAGGTGCACCAATGTGCCAAATATGAACTCATTTGGCAAAAGTGACATTCGGACGGTTTTGCATGGTTTTCTGGCAGATTGGCTCTTAAATAACGATGGTTGATATCAATCTGTATTACGTCATATCAAGAAAAACCTCTACTTGAAGTACATAATAAAGCGTATATATAACCCATTAGAGCTCTTGTGAGTATAGTGGTGTTTCGGATTAATAAGGATATGATATTGTGACGCAATATGATATTCTCTATTTTTTTGACAGTCATCATTGATCTAACAAACAGCAAATTTCGCAATATTGTTTAATGATGCTGGATAAACCAATCAAATTTAAGCATTTTACTCCGTGCAATGTGATACGATAAATACATATGCATGCAACAAGTATATAACAATCCACAACCATAAGATAATTGTCATTATAATAGTTCATAGGTCTGATGTACAAGCACATGTTGCAAGGTCGCAAGATAATCGACTTTTTAATCTCACTTTCGAAATTCACACATTATCCGACTGGCTACGTTATAAACGACAACCTTTACATTTTCAATATCGCATGTCACGAGCTTAAGCTAACCTGCAATGTACAATCTACCTTCGTTCTCCATTTTTATGTTTGCATAATACACTATGACGAAAACAAGTTTCAAAATTATCTTTACAAAACAAAACATTAAAATCTAAACAACGATATAGCTTTTCATTATCTCTTGAGGGACAAGAGTTAATGGTCAACCAAAAGAGACTATTCAAATTCATAAGATTACTTGCATGTTTATAAGAACTTGAATTATAGCGTATATTTATACTATTCTTATCGCCAGCCCAAAATACTAGATCGGCGAGTGAATCTCCAATGTTTTAATTCATTTAAGTATGTATATTCGATTATCTACTCTTAGACATGTTGGACCGAAATTATATTTCTTAATGCACATCACGAGGTAAAGGGTTTGTTCTACAACTACGTACATTTTCAAATATATATCCGTTTGGTCGTTTATGAGTTGCGCTGACAATGTTGACTGCTGTACCCCTATTTTTGACTTTTTTTACCTATTACGTCTGTTTGTTTTGTTCACACATCGTTGTCAATATAATGGAAGTTTATGCAACTGTCATACAAGTGAGAGGTTTGGCTAGCTATAAAACCAGGTTTAATCCACCATTTTCTACATAACAAAATGCCTGTACCAAGTCAGGAATATGACAGTTGTTATCCATTCGTTTGATGTGTTTGAGCTTTTGTTTTTGCCATTTACTTAGGGACTTTTCCTCGGAGTTCGGTTTTTTTGTTACATGTGTATTTTATTTTTTACAAGGCACATGGACATATAGCCAGACAGAAGGACGGACAGAGTGATTCCTATTTATCACAAACAAATTGGATTGAGAAGGGTATAGTACGAATTCAGACAATTGCTTACCTTACCTGTATTATGTTAATCTTTATACAACAATAGTGGACAATTTGATTATTATACAATTGAACATCTTTCAAATATTAATAAATTAAAATATTAGTTACCGATTGCGCAACTTTGATACACCTATTAAGTTCTTAAAACAACTTAGACTAACGTTCATCCAGAAATATAAATAAATTTCATTTGTCATTTGTTCAAAAGTTGATTCTAGTTTTCTCTTTAATAAACTTAGAATATAAAATCAACGTGTACTTACAATTTCCTTATTAGCTGAATTTTTTTTTTCTGACTACTTGATCCTCCGCACACTGTTAAAATAAGTTAGCAATACTGATATTGTTCCATCCACTTTTCTCTACGACCCTTTTATCATAAATGCAGTCAATTTCCGTATCTGTCAACTTAAGTGATCACCATTTAAATCACCCAAATTATTTAGTATGATAGTAGACGACAATAGTGTAACGTAAATCAATATGCAGTATAATTAAGTGTTTTGGTATTGTTTGTACTTGTAAGATGTTTAAAGGTAGACATTTGTACTATTGTGTGAAAACTAGGGTTTTTTTTTCTTTGGGGGAGTTGGGTTTTGTTTTTGGAGGGATGGCAAAATAAACATATGGTTTTTGTAAAATTTTACGTTTTATAAAATACATTGTAAACATTATACAGGAAAAAAATATGAACACATATAACTTTTTGTGTTAGTTTTCTTTTTTTTTTATCAAAAACGAAATGCAAGTTTTTACATACACAAAATACTCCAGGAAAATATGAGAGATCAACACATATCGTTTACTAGATTGTGGTAATATTTTTCTACATCGCTCAATTATTTCAATCACGAATAGCGATATGTATTGATCTAGTCATTTTTTAAGACAGAATGATATATATTAGTATTACACTTTATACTTAACATGTGTCTCTTTATGTTACGTTTTTTTCTGAACCCTTTCATTTAAAAAAGAGATGAGGAGCGTTTAATATGTGTTACTGTTGCCACAGTTGATAACCAACTAGCATAACCTATTTTCAAAAATCATTTTCAAAAATCAATAAAAAAAAAAAACTCCGTGAGGAGACGTGTGGTGTTTATCCCATTAATTTAAAACTCATATTTTTACAAAAATGATAACGCCATGAACCAAGTAAAAGATGAAAACATTCCGCAAGTATCTTTTGTTGTTAAATGTCATTTTATGAAATAATCATATTTTAAGAATGAAGTCGATTAATCATGTTCATTAAAATAAAATCATACAAAAAAAAAAAAAAAAAGGAAAAGAAAAGAATATTCTCCAATTTCTTTTCATAACGTAGCGAAATATTACGCATACCTAGTTGATATCTATAGTTGTATTCGTGAGAATATATTCCTGAATGAAATATTTTATTTTTGATTAATGTTTGCTCATTGTTTTATCTAAAAGTATACATTAAAAATTATAGATTATCAGCATATATACAGAACTGTCACATTTTCACTCAAAATATTCTCTCGTGTTATTGTTAAGATACTACGTTTATGAATTTTAAGATTGGGTTTGAGAAGTATGAACATAACAATAGTTATAACATTTTTTATGTCTTTCGCACTTGTACGTTTTGCAGGATCTAGTTATGAAGACATTAATTCTCGACGCCGTCAGTGCACACGTGTAAGTTCACCATTAAAATGTAATCAGACTGGTGATGTTATAAATTAGGACAGTAAAATTAATGTCAAAACTACAGCAAAAAAAAAAAAAAAAAAAAATTTTTGCAAAATCTACAAAAAAAAGAAGAGTCTAAATCAATATATGGAAAACAACTCTCCCAATGATTATGCACGAAAAAAGGCAAAACGTCACAAAACACTTTCTGTCTGTGTTTTTGTTTGATGTTTTTTTTTAAACCGATCTGATGAGTTAAGCCTTTTCAACTGATTTTTATAGTTTGTTTTATCTTGTGCTGTTACACCACTGTCCCAGGTTAGGGAGGTTGAGCGCTCACAATCATGTTTAGACCCGCCACATTCTGTATATGCCTGTCTCAAGTCAGGAGTCTGTAGTTTAGTTGTTGTCGTTGGTTCATGTCTGTCATATTTGCTGTTCGTAAATTGTTTTGTTATAAATAATGGCAACAGTAGTATACCGCTGTTCACTAGTCATAAATCGATTAAGCGAAAACAAATCCGGGTTATAAACCAAAACCGAGGGAAACACATCAACTATAAGAGGAAAACAACGGAAAAACAGAAACACTGAACTACTACAAAACAAACGCCAACATACATAGAAACGGACTATTTGATAACAACTGCAATATTCCTGACTAAGTACAGGACATTTTAGGAAAACAAATGGTGGATTGAACTTGATTTTATGGCTAGCCAAACCTCCCGCTTATATGGCAATGTTAAAATACCGCTAAAATGACAACATTACGTGACAGGAATACAGTACAAATAAACGCAAGAACACTCAGGACAGAGCAATACAAAATAAATAATATAATAGTACATTACAACATGTAAACCAGAGAATAACAACGGACACCACCTCCCATGAACATACGACAGTACACCACGATAGAATTATGAACTGTGCGTCACACAATGTATCAACGCCACAAAACGTGACGTATTTTGTGACTTTTTTATCACAGGTAAATTTCTAAAGATAGCATATAAAAATGGGATTGAGGCCGTTAGTTTTCTCAATTAAATTGTTTCATATTTTTCATTTCGGGGACTTGTAAAGCGGACTATACGGTATGGGTTTTTCTCATTGTCAAAGGCCGTACAGTTGCCTATAATTGCTTACATCCACTTCATTTGATTTTTGGTAGATAGTTGTATCATTGGCAATCAAACCACAATTCCTTTTTTTATATTAGATACACGTACCAAATTAGTTAAGGCTTTGAAGTAGAACATACAAATCAAAATATAAAGCTAATATAATATTACAATATCACTTTGATAAACAAAAATATTGGACATATACACCAACCATCAACACCCCATAATAGACTCAAGATCAATAGCAAAGAACAGTAAACAACATCTTGTCCAGATAATCAGACTTGGAACATGCCATTTGAATTTAAAGATGATTATGTCCGTTAAACTTCTGAAGTATGTCTTTTTTTAATTTAAAATTAGGTAATGCTATTCTTTTCAAAAGAAATAATTTTCTTTGTCCTGTATTCCTCTCTTACACTTTTATTGTCCGGGGAGATGAGAAGGGTTTGATAGTGATTGTTATTGTAACATTTGTTAAATCACTGGTATAATGACGGAAGAACCTGAAATTTGTTTTTGATGACGTGTGTGGGTGTTTACCCACTTTTCGTTGATGCAAGTTTTAAAAGGATAGGCATAACTTGTTTGGTAAATTTAACGTGCTAATTTTGTCCATGAAAATTAAAATCACCACGAACCAATGAAGAGCCGAAAGTCGTTTTGCCGGTATATTTTGTTTCCAAATGTCATATTAAAAAAAAATATCTTTCAATAAATAAGTTCATAAATAAAATCACACTTAAAATATAAATGTATAGTCATCAATTTCTTTTCATAACAAAATATTACGCATGCCAAGTTCATATCAATAGTTGTATTCGTGAGAATATTTTCTTGAAGGATCTAGTTATATTCGATCATTGTTTTATCTCAGTGTATTCGTTTAAAATTACAGATTATCAACATAAACATCACATTTTAACAATGCATTGACTTTTAAAAATGTTTTATTCAAATGTTTCCTCGTGTCATTGTTTAGATACGACAAAGATGCATATGAAATCCCGTTTTAGTACAATTACGAGACTTTAAAAAGATATTTAAAAACCTGTTTACGGTTTGAGAAAAATAAACATAAAAATAATTATAATAATTCATATGAATGTCCTCAAGTTTGGACATCGTCAGTGCATATGTGCAAGTTTCTTTTTTATAGGTAATCTGGCTGGACACGTTATAAAGTGTAACCTCTACTTTGACAACCACAATGGAATAGAAAATTTGTTAGCAAAATCATAAAAAATTAAGAGCCTATATTCGTCAAATGGAAACAAGTAATGGGTTCCTTTAGGATAATGTACGAAAAAATGCAAAACGTAAAAAAAACTTAGATACTGATTCCAAATTGGTTAAGGAAATAAATAAATGAGACCAATCAAAATATAAATATGAAAATAAGGAGATTTTGTATGATTGCCAATGAAACAATTATCCACCAAAGTTCAAGTGGATGTAAGCAATGATAGGCTATCGTATGGCCTTCAACAATGAAAAAACCCATACCGTATAGTCGGCTATAAAAGGCCCGAAATGACAAATATGAAATAATTCAATTGAGACAACTAATGGCGTAATTTATAACTAAACAATTTACAAAAAACAAATATGAGACATGAACCAACGACATCCACTGAACTACAGGCTCCTGACTTGGGACAGGCACATAAAGAATGTGGCGGGGTTAAGCATGTTTGTGAGCGCTCAACCCTCCCTAACTTGGGCAGTGGTGTAACAGCACAACATAAGAACAAAATATAAAAATCAGTTGAAAAGTCTTAACTCATCAGATCCATACAAAGAAAAACATCTAAAAAAAAAATACAGACAGGACATGACATGGTCTATTTCCATCCCTCATGCTAGCAACAACAAAGACACTAAGTGCATATCTGAAAGTTACGGAGCCCGGGAAGGGACATGCTATATATTTTTTTTGAATCCGTTCACACGGATTACTAATCCGTTATAACGGATTGCTAATATTTCCCACAGATTACCTATCCGTTCCCACGGATTACTAATCCGTTATAACAGATTATCACTTAATTTTGGAAATCTCAAATGAACTTAAGATATGTGTATCAGTGATGTTTGGCTGAGTCTGCTTTCACAAGACAACTAGCAAAGTAAGAACGTTTATCATGTTAATAGAGATTTTTGGAGACAGCTGGTACAAGCAGTTAGTAATCCATTCTGCGTTCTTGTACGATTTATGACAGAATTGAGTATACATGTAACCACATGTAATGAATGAATATCTTTATTGGTAAACCTTTCTTATCATAGGGCAAAGACAAGCTAGTTACTAACAATACACCATCTTATGATCGGTACCAAAACCAATGCGATCTGAAATGTCATATTTAGGTTTTTGTATAGCGCTTTAAAAATATGAATATGAATATAGGCATATTGATTACTAGTAATTAGCAACTCTGTTATTGGACTTAATATGATGTATACAACCTGTTCAATACAATAGTGTCAACTCGGCCAATACCAAATAATTCCGTCAATATAGATTTTTTCGTATTGGCCGACTTCAAACACGACAAATATACAGTATTTCGGGATGTCTCTGGATTTTGAATCTAACGCTATGGTGAAGTCAAAATTATTGAAAAAGACGTCTGACAGACGCTTTTGTTTGTTTTGTACACCAAAGCCTTAAAGCAATTAAATCACAAGCGAGGATGAACTGATGGACGCGTTTATGAAAAAACTCGCTTTTCATAAGAATTAGCGGAATGAAAGCAATAATATGAATATGAATATAGGCATATTGATTACTAGTAATTAGCAACTCTGTTATTGGACTTAATATGATGTATACAACCTGTTCAATACAATAGTGTCAACTCCGCCAATACCAAATAATTCCGCCAATATAGATTTTTTCGTATTGGCCGACTTCAAACACGACAAATATACAGTATTTCGGGATGTCTCTTTCACACGAGACCACAAAACAAGTTTCATTTAGCAGCGCGCGTTAACTTTCACATGGAATATGCCAGATATGCGAACATATCTCTTCTGTGTGGAAAGGGGTGATGTAACGTTTGTGGGTCACTTTATTTGGTTCATTTATTTATTTCATTATTAGTATTTTTAATTATTTTCCCAGAAAGATTGATTATTATTATTGTATTACTTTCCAAATTTTCCATTCATTAAATTTCAGTGACGTAACAAACCTCGCATCAGCATTCAAAATATTTTTCCTTCTCAACCAATCAGAGAGCTCCATTAAATTCGCGGGGAAAATTAGCTCGTGCAATGATTGTCTTCTGGAGATCATTCCCAGCTCAGATTCTCAGGTGTGTAGACGTGTAGGTAAAGAGGGAACTTTCCCACCATGTGCGCGAATTTTTTTGAAGTGGTCTCAGTGATTAATCTCGCGCTATTTTTTATGCTGTAATTAGTGTATTGAAGAAAATGTATATTTCAGCGTTTTTTTTGGGAAGAAGTCCCCCCTCCTATTTATGTATATTTTAGTTGACTAAAACTGGCTAGTTTTGGGTCAGGGTTTGCATTAAATATTTAAGCAGAAACTTTGAATATTTACGTAATGAGACGTAGTTTTTTAGAAATCGGTTCGCTGGTTAAATAAATTAAATTATGAGCTGAGTTTTTGAATAGTTCTTTGAACTGAATAAAAGCTGTCAGTTTGCGAATGTCGAGATTCGATTAGCTGTTCAGCTTGTCAGTTGTTTAGGTCAAAGTTATTTATAGATAGCTGGAAGAAAAGATTCAAGTTCGGGGTCATTATTTGTTGACATTTTCGTACGTGTCTCAAATCTATGACTTGAACTTAAAGACAGAAATTTAAAGTATTGAAGCGTAAACAAGCGAGTTTTAAATGCAAACCCTGGGCAGAATGGCAGAGTGAGTCTTTAGTGAAAATTACAGTTGTAAAAACATTTAACTTCGTGGTCTAAGAGACTGCTGAATTAGAGACCATTGAATTACAAAATCATACTTGTACTGTTATGCAGCTGATTCATATGTGCGTTGTTTAATAAAAGTTGTACTTTACTGAATTATTTCATTACAGATAAACGCCTTGTCCCTGGCCTGAGTTTAGTCTTTTGATTAAAATTAATTCTTGTTACTCCCCTTTGTATAGGAAGTAAACTAGACATCAGTCATTCCCTTGAGCCTGTGTTTCAGTGTTTCCTGACTACAGACCGTTTGTGGGAAGCATATTCAGGACAGAACGAGTCTTATTTAGTTTCAACTTCCCTTCAGTGGTTTACACGCTGGTTTTTGCTATTTGAATATTTGGTATATTAGTTAATTTACTGGCCTTGAAATTGAGAACTAGTTTTCGAAAAGTTTGACTTTACGTTTGTTGTCCCGTGCTTGAAACGACCACTATTATCCGGTCGGGCTAGTCACATTTCGTCTGTCGGTCTGTTCCACCTTTATTCATTGTTTAACCACACACTTATTAACATGAAGTAGCTTTACTCTGAGACGTAATATAGAGATAGATTGGGATTGTTCTTCATATTTGGATTAAGTGTTAAATATACCGAGTGATTTCCCGTTCGAGATGCAGCTTGATACTTGTAGTATGAAACCGATGAGACAAATAATATACTGAACTTCTACCAGAACAATTGAGTTTGAGATTGTGATTTCTTCTGTAAGTATTAGTACACCGCCTGCTCCGTTTCTGTCTTGTAACGATCCAGATTGTTTCTCCTGTTGGTCAAGATAGTCCGATACTATGAAAGTATTACTGCGATCATTGTCTATGTTGACATCTGGTTGTTCATGAGAGAAGACTAATCACTCTTTATCAACTGTTCAAGAAAGATTCGAGAAGCTACTTGTGACTGGATATCTGGGTATAATAACCATCTGATATATAGTTCTCGAATTCACAGGTTTAAACCATTTATAAACTGGTGTCATAAACTGGAAAATAATATACCTAATAAACCTTCTAAAGACGGGCATAACTATATTAGAAGTCCTAGAGCGAAAGCATAGGCCGAACCTTACCCTAGATTTAGACTTAAGGAAAAGTTGTTGGGTTGCTGTCTAATAGGTACCAAGTCCTGTTAAGTGCCCCTAGACAGTACCCCGGCTTCGTTTCACTGGCGCCCACGTAGGGACCTGTTTTTATTGTCATAATACTTAAGATCCGTATAGATTTATTTAAACAAGACAAAATTAAATAAATACAATAACTTAAAAAAATAAATAAAGATTTTTGAGGGTTAATCATGGATCCTGAAAAGATTAAGGAGTTGCATGACATGAAACAAAAGATTGAAGAGAATGAGTTGTTTCTTGCTGATGTTGACCCTAGAGCCAAATTCCATGACTTAGGTACAAGTACACCTA
This sequence comes from Mytilus coruscus, assembly GCA_017311375.1. NCBI lineage: Eukaryota > Metazoa > Mollusca > Bivalvia > Mytilida > Mytilidae > Mytilus > Mytilus coruscus. The sequence continues at coordinate 38,408 of JAASAO010001719.1, read as the reverse complement.
GTTCTCCTGTAAATAAACTAGACTATGCAGTTGCTATACCCAGGAGAAGACTTATTCCTGATTTGGAAGAGCATAAGAGAGTTACTTTCTTGCCTAAACCTGATCAGGCTGAGAGATATAATTCTACTCCTATACGGCTTCAATCACTGCATAGTCCCATTAAAAAGGCACCTATTTCTAGGTACGAGAGTACATATCTTGGTGATCAGTATGATACTCCAGAAGTAACAAGAGCTTGGAATGTTTTTGTGACAGTACGGGATAAGAATACCACTTAAAAATATCGCGCACATGGTGGGGAAGTTCCCTCTTTACCTACACGTCTACACAAATGAGAATCTGAGCTGTGAATGATCTCAAGAAGACAATCATTGAACGAGCTAATTTTCCCCGCGAATTTAATCGAGCTCTCTGATTGGTTGAAAAGGGAAAATATTTTGAATGCTAATGCGAGGTTTGTTTAATTTAAATTTTCTGAAATTTAATGAATGAAAAATTTGGAAAGTAATAAAATAATAATAATCAATCTTTCTGGGAAAATAATTAAAAAATACTAATAATAAAATAAATAAATGAACCAATAAAGTGACCCACAAACGTTACAGGTATAGCATTTTGTGTGTCAACCCGCAAATTAGTGTTATATTTTTTGGTATATACGACCTGAATTTCTGACTAGGTCCAGACAATAAACACTTTGTAAACCTAAATAAAAGTATTTTAAATACTTACCTTCGTAGACAAATATTTTTAAAGTGTTTTGCATTTATTTTATTGCACACAAAGAGATAAAATTGTGATGTCTTGATTCTGTGTCTAGGTTATCAAACACTATCCCTTCTTACATGTAATGATAGGCAAACTTACACACTAGGAATTGTTGATTATACATTTACACATTAGGAATGCTATATGTCAGTTTGTTGTCATGTTTTTAGGCATGCATTTATAAGCATGTAACATATTTATAGGCACATGTTTCATAGGACACAATTCAAGTGTTGAATTAGGATTTAGATGTGTGAGTTTTTGACTGATTGATTGATTTAGGTGTGTGTTTTCATATACTGTTAGTGCATGTGTACTTACCTGATACTTACCTAATTTCTGTATTTTTTTTTTTTATTATGCTAAGACATATTGTAATGGGAATATTTTATTAATTTCAGCTTTCTACCTTCCCCTTGGAAGTACAAACAATGTATGTAATGTGATTGTCAGGAAATATAGAACATGTATTGATTATGAGGCTTTAATAGTTAATAAGAACCCTATAACACTACAGTAGAAAGTCTATCTAGAAGAATAAGAAAATACACTCTAAAAGCTAAGAACAATTTCGAGGAAATAGTCTCTGGATATTATAAAGTACTCTCAGAAATCAGAAATAGTGTTGTAGATTAAAGTTTGAAATACTTGGATCAATATTCTGAAAATGCTAAAGTTTTGAAAGCAGTGAGACAGGTCTAGTTAGAAGGGTTGGAGAAATATCATCAACAATCAAAGGAATTCAGAGAATATTTATTAACACAAAAAACTACAGACAGTATCAATGAACTTTATGCATTCAAAGTTGTGTATCAAGCTACAGAACATAAAGTTAAATTCGGACTAAGATTTATCGACAAAAAGACAGCCGAATTAGACCAATTGACTTAGTACAGTCTCGCTAGAAAAACTAGTCAAATTCAACATAGTCATGTAGTTGAGTCTAGTGAACAAAGCAAACATAGCCAGACTAGTCACCACAGTCAGGCCAGTGAATCAAGTCACCGCAGCAAATCTAATCAGTCAAGTCACCAGAGCAAAACTTATATTCCATAGTACACAAAGAAAACAATTTATACCGGGCAACTAATGTCTGTATTATGTTCACATATGACGTGCGTTCTATAATTCACAAAGGAAACAATGTATACTGTGCCAATGATGGTTTTAAATTGAGTATGTTCATATATGACTTTGTTCCATAGTACACAAAGAAAACAATTCATACCGGGTCAATGATGTTTTAGTCTGTGCATATATGACTTATGTTCCATAGTACACACAGAAAACAATTCAAACCAGGTCAAAGATGTTTAAAGTTTGTTCATATATGACTTATGTTCCATAGTACACAAAGAAAACAATTTATACTGGGCAAATATTGTCTGTAGTATGTTCACATATGACATGCGTTCTATTATTCACAAAGAAAACAATTTACACTGGGCCAATGATGGTCTTAGTATGTTCATATATGACTTATATTCCATAGTACACAAAGAAAACAATTTACACTGGGCAAATACTGTCTGTATTATGTTCACATGGTCTTAGTATGTTCATATATGACTTATATTCCATAGTACACAAAGAAAACAATTTACACTGGGCAAATACTGTCTGTATTATGTTCACATATGACATGCATTCTATAATTCACAATGAAACGATTTATAAGGGGTCAAAGAAAACAATAAATACTGATCAGGTAAATGATGTTTTAATATATTTTCATATATAACTTATGTTCAATACTACACAAAGCAATTAATTTATATCGTGCAAATAATGTTTGTAATATATTGAGATACAAATGTTATTCTTAAATGCACAAAGTATTAAAATATATGTATATATGGATGTTGAATGATAAATATTCTAAACACAAACTGGACCAATATTGTACTTTGATCTACTTAAATATGACTGTTGTTCTATACTACACATAAACAAATTGTACTTATTTCTATTTCAGGCAATAAATCTGAAAAGATAAACAGAAATCCAAGTAAGATTTCTAAAAATAATCGGCTGTGGAAACTTTTTGGTAAAAATAATTCACATTATTAAAAACCTCAACTGTGTTCTAAGATATTTTTAATGCAGTTATTCAACATTTAAACAGTTTGTTTGTATTAAAAGACATTAACTGACTGGACCATTTACATTTCAAACTATTTTTTGCATTGAACAGCTGTTCCAATAAAATATGAATAGGTGGGTAGATGGATATGCACTTTTGTTTGAAATCCGTTCCATCGTTGTTGCAATGTTAAAAAAAGCACATGTTTGTTTTACTGGATTAGCTTTTATGAATAGATTGCATATTACACAATATAAAAACTTTATATAATACGTCACTCCAAATTAATAACGTGTTCTTCTTATTTAAAAAAAAATACAAGTCTGAGCAAGCCACATTTTTTTTATGAATCGTCAATAACTTAAAATTTATCATTTTTCAAGGAGTGAGTGATAATTATTTTCATTTTAAAATATGAAATTTTCTTATAAAAATTGTAAAACCGCATCAATAAAAAATTATTGAAATTTTGATGACAGCATTTTTGGGGTGTGGCCAGACGCAAAGAACAAGTTATTAATATGGTGTGGCCTTAAATAATGTTTTAAATTCTTTATGGTGTACATAATATTTGTCTTATCTGCAATGTTTTGTATTAATATTTATATTAATACCTTTACAGGATGGTCTAGTCAGCAAAAACGGCATATCAGTACATGTAAGTTCATCATTATATTTATGTTAATCCAAGATAAGACAACTGATTTTTAGTACACATTTTCATGAGTCATCTTAAGATATAAGACCCTCAAATCAAATATAAACAGTTGTCTCATTGGCACTCATACCATATCTTTTTATATCTATGTAATGCCTTATAAAATAAAATACTACAGTATAAGGCCATATTTATTACAGATAAAAGGTCTATTCCAGATGACATTACTGAAGGTACGTGTCACAATTTTTATTTAAATTTGTTGTTTTGGTTCACACTTTTACAAAATATCTGGTTTTTTTATTACCAAAGGCAATTGTAAGTGAAATTGAATTTTAAAACTGGTCACATTTTATGATAAAGTATACATGTAACAATAATACACTGGAGGTTTCCAATGAGTGTCTTTTCTTCATTAGAAAACAATGGAATATTCTTGTCTTACATGAAATATATTTTCTATCATATTAAAAACCGAAATGTATCTAGAATTGTCAAAAATTGCAAGAACAGCAAGAAGTCTCACAAGCGATAAATCATCTATAGGATAAATACAATTAGATAGTACACACTAATTTGATTTTTATGCTTCCAATTAATGTGAACTTAATGGGTTTTTTAGAACATACAGAATGTGTTGTATTAATATTCATAAGTAAGTTCTTCTCTATATTTATGTTAATCTAAGATGAGACAATTGATTTTTTTTACAATGTAAAGTCTTAATCTAAGATAAGACAACTGTTTTTTTTTTAGAACATGTAGTTAAATTAAGTGATTTTGTTTATCAGCAATTCATTTTCATTGGAGACAATTTCATTACGTGGCAGACAATTTGCATGTTAGACCTCCCACTTTAGGATTTCCTTTCCATCTGTCAATGAGACAATAGGAACTTGGTAAATCCACTTTATCATACACATTATTTGTTTTAGTAATATTTTGGTAATTAATACATTTCTCTACCACCACCAGAATAGTTCCTTTAAATAATTGTAAATTCCTTATATATTATAGATTATTAAATTCCAAGAAAAGTACAATTTTCTGTGTCAGCAGAGGTCTACCAGAAAGTAGATCATGATGAAACAAGTATGTATGCAGACTTTAAATGTTCACATGTTATTACACAAATTTTCAGAAATGTTACGAGCCCAAACTTTAAACCCCTGATGTAGTGCAAGGAAATATCAAAACATCATAGCAACTTAAAAACCTCAAATAATTCAAACCATTTATAATTACCTTAGCTTAGGGACATTTTTGCTATAAATCAGTACTTTCTATTTCAGATGAGTGCCGACCGAAAAGACAGAGACGGGGAGTAAGAAAATGTGACAATATATTCTGCATTAAAAAAAACAATAAAATTTAGGTTTTGAAATTACTGAATCATTAACTGACAATAGTTTATCAAATGATAAGTGTATAACTGCTTCTACAACGTTGACAATAGCACAAAAATGCAAGAATGAGTCAAATATAAAGAAACTTTCAATATAATTAATTAAACAATACTCTTTTTGCTAATAATCTATTAACATATATCTCTGAAAGATACATTTTATATCAGATTCATTGCCACCAAAGGTTAACAAACATGGACTGATCGATCATACAGTTATCGCCTGTAAAACAGAAGGTATGCTTTTTTCATCACAATTTCTAAATGCAGTGTGTGATACTTCTTCTACCTGGAAAAAAATACAATGATTGTTATTTAAATGATCATCATCTAAATAGACAACAGTATGAAAAAAAGATTATTATGAATCCAATAAAAATGGTATGCTAAATAACAAAGGAAATAGGTAATATGCAAGAGATATTTACATTGGTCAGACACAGTTGTACAAGTCAAGTATGTTTTATTAAGCGAATGTCATATACAGCTCAAAATACAAAGATTTTTGTGAAATATTGACAATAAAACAAGGGAATTAAGAATGTTTTACCCTCATGTCATCAATTTGATACCACTTATTACCAAATTCTACAAAACAGTAGTAATGCCCTTGAAGGTCCTACAACAGAAAACATTTATCATTTCATGGAGTCAATACAACAATTAAATAAAGGCAACAGTAGTATACCGCTGTTCGAAACTCATAAATCGATAGAGATAAAAACAAATCCGGGTTACAAACTAAAACTGAGGGAAACGCATCAAATATAAGAGGAGAACAACGACACAACAGAAACTCAACACTAAAATGTAACACACACAGAAACGAACTATAATATAACAATGGCCATTTTCCTGACTTGGTACAGGACATTTTAAGAAAAAAATGGTGGGTTGAACCTGGTTTTGTGGCAACGTTAAATATAAAATTAAAATTAAACCAGAAATCTCAAACTTAGACATGTCTGCATATTTCTAATAAGTATTGTTAAAGAAATATGACAATAAAAGTCAAAATATGATCAACACCATGAATCAGAACTTTAACATAGTCGAATCTAAGAGTAAATGAGATACAACCATCAACCCCTGATTTGATACAAACCAAAACCTCCCACTTTCATGACAATTGCCCATCCCGTCAGTATTCATACAAATATCTTTCAACAACAAAAAAGATCCTATAATTGGCTCAATGATCGTTATCAACATATACCCAAATTGTATAAGGCCAAATATAAAAATATGTGTGTTTCCTATTTCATCTTGAAAAAAATAAAGGGAGGTAGGAAGTTTTTTATTTGACCACTTTTTTAAATTGAGTCTATGGGAGACATTCTAACTTTAACAGTGCTTATTGAAAAATATCAACAAAAAACTTTTGGGTATGCTATTTTTAAGCTGAAAATATAGGGAGGGTAGGGTAATAAGAAACACACATCTTGTTTTATTTGGCCTAACATGACCTGATACACATTCAGATTTATGTTTTAAGCCTGTATAGGACTGTTAACACACTCACTTACCCTTCCTTCAGAAACATAATTTCCCAACTTCAAGTGGTAATGAATTTCCAGTCTGGTCATAATTTTTGTTCCAGTAGCACTAAATCTGTAGTTGAAAGAAAATCTATTTATTGTTCTGCAATATGTATTTCACATCTATACTAACAATCTACATATTACATATTAATATTTTTTACGTTTTCTTCTGTTCACTTTATTTTCTGTTCTCAAACGTAAGTAAGCAGGATATATTGATTTGGCAGTGGAGATTTCCAAACTAACAGATTTGATAAATGTTTAATTGAAAGTTTTACTCCTTTAAAAAAATATATGATAGAAATTATATTTGGAAGCTTATCAATCTTAGATACCTCTGTCGTTGAATTATGATGTTTTTTGGTAGCATCTCTACTCTGGTTGTCTTAATTGCAATCACATCTTCTTGGTATCTAAAATCAAAATGAAAACTTCTTCTATCATCTTTCTAAATCAGTTAACATAATTATGCTAAACTTCTATTGCAACTGGGATGAACAGGAATAACTCTATTCAATATGCTGATAAAGTCCCTATAGATTTAAAGCCACATGAAATCTATTCATTAAAACAAGTAGATATTGGCATATTTGGATCACCTTACTGTTAGTATCAACATTAATGGTGCTATATCATTAATCAGGATTTTCAGTGGAACGATATTGAAAATGAAGTAAAGATTTGGCTTATGTTGATTTTTACCCTGTTTAAACAACTGGAAAACAAATCAACTAACCTATGACATATCCACTCAACTTTTTCATCATCAAAGTACTCATCAATTGCCTGAGTTACAGTTTGGGGCTAAATATAATTAAAATGAAAATCTATATTTTTGACAAGATGTTTTTTCTTACACTGAAAGAAATATGAAGAAGTCGAAAATTTCATGAGAAGATTTTTTTCTGAAACACTTTTACATTTTTGGCAGCTACAAATAGGCACCTTACTATTAATAGTACTTGCGCCATATACACCAAACTATACTTTATTTTCTGGAGGGACAATGTCACTCAAAATTACACTATCATCACAATATTTTAGCTTAATATTTATTGGGAAATTTGTAGGATGCATAGAAAGTAATAAGTAGTATATTCTGGTAGCATACTAATAATGTCCATGACTGGAAGGATGAATTAACCAATCAAAATTACTGACAAACAGGTGTTTATAACTGTGAGTACGTATATATATAAGTGCTGACAAATTGTTGAGAGAAGGCAAATGGTGTTGACTATATTACCTTATTAATTGATACGCCAATATCGGAGAAAATTGCTCTGTGCTCTGTCTTATAAAAACAGTTTGTACAGGTTATGTAAGAAATGAAAAGCGAGCAAATTAATTTTAGTATGGATATACTAATCAAGTAAATCAAGTACAAGTTAAGCAAACGTAGCACATAAGTTCAATCATGGAGAATGTTTTTTAAAATTTTATTTTTAGTTTTATGGTAGGTAAATGTCATTTGATCATGGAAATCAAAAATGAAAAAAAAACTATGAATTGCAATAGTAAATGACTTTGGAAGGTCATTCAGTATTTCAATAAAGCAAAGTATCTTTAACAAATATATTAAATGGACATTAACGTTTTACAAGATATAGTTTATATTGATTACCTGCACTTGATTTTTCACCATAAAAAATGTCCCTGTCATGAAATGGAGTGTCATTGCTGTAATGGAATAGGTAAAGATGTTTGGATACATATGAGACTTTAAGTCAATTAAAAGTTGCAGACAAATTGGTTCCAGTATAAAGCAGATGGAAACATTCAATTTTTCTTCTCAAAAACATATACATTTTACATGGTCATAAGCATTAAAGTAATTTTTATATGGTGAATAATAAATAACACAAAGAGTTAACCTATAATGATCAAGTAAATTATCTTCATAAATTATCGAATCAATATTATAAAGATATGAAGAAATAAACATACCGAATGCATCTATGTTGTATTTCTTCAAACATTTTTGCAGCAGTTCATGAGATTCCTGTTGCTGTCCCACTTGGTAATCTTCTCAAAACACTAATCAAATCAAAGAAAAGTAACAATTCATAAATGCCATGTCATATATAGCAACATGAATAAGAACACTTCTCATTCTTAGCGAAGCCTTAATCATGTTAATGTGATGGCATGAAGTAAGCATGACCAGAAGAGTGTTCATGATTGAGCTTTTACCATGTAAATATTGATTCTGGAGTTTTGGAGCAAGAATTAAGGGAACAGCAGTTTTTGCCTATTGAGACGGTTGATATTAAGTCACGAAACAAATTGTTTGTCCCCGCCATGAAGTCTCAAGGGACATGGTAATGGTAGCCGTCCATCCGTCCGTAATGTCCTGTGGACGTAACTCCTCTGAAACCGCTTGACGGATTGCTTTGATATTTGGTAGGATGTATTGGTATGAATTTAGATGTGCATACTTCACCGCCATTTTGATTCATCAAACGATGTAGGTATTATGGGACTAGACCATTTTCATCATTTGTCCCAACTGTGTGTGTGTGTGTGGGGGGGGGGGACATACAGCTACGTGTAGCAATCTTGATTGTGACATCATCTATTTGTAATAAGAATCAGAACAACCCTGGCCATATTTTGTCTTCTTTTTGTTACATCCTGCTTGTTTTACTAAAGTTACATAATATTTACCTGACATTTTATTGCATAAGGGTTCTGCTGTTGATGGGCCTACATTTATAAATTCTCTTAAGGCACACGTAAAGCAGGAATTTATTTCTTTTATATGTGTTAATATATATCAAATACATTTTAGATGGTCTGATATAAACTGTTGTCAATGTATAGTCTAAAATATTGTTACGCCAGAAAATCGCCTTTTAATTGTAGCCAACAAAAGACACAAATCAATAATAAAATTTAACAAGATTTATTATACACAAGTTAACAAGAAGTATTACACAAAAAGAAATGTCAACTTAACTGTCAAAATATATGTCCAATCTTTTATCTTTTCTTTATCCGGAAATCTTCTCGGAATCCACAGAATATTATATCCAATTGGTCACAATCTAGTATGATGTAGTTTGTAAATAAAAGTGTCAATCCAACTGTTGAGAATGTTGATGTCTAACGATGTCTAAGTCTATCTATGGTCTGCATACTTATATATATACTCAAACGGAAACTTCTATAGAAATTTAAATTACGCATCTTTTGTTATGATCATTCTGGAAACGTTATGTAAGTGAAATAGAAAGTTCTAATCATTCCATGAGTATCAATGATTGTTCCAGTGAATTCTAAACTGCATAGTTGTAACACAATGTGTATTATGTTGTACACAATATAACAAAATATAATGTAAACATTCTTAGGGCACACAAAACAAATTAGGCCAACTAAATAAATATGATAGTTACAATATCATAACACCTCCCCCCTTAAAAAAAAGTTTGAGTGTAACAAAAACTTTTCATGAATAATATGTACAAAAATACATAGTATATACACAGTGTTTTAATAAGTTCTAGATAAAGCATCTGCTATTACATTATCTTTACCTTTAATATGTTTTACAATAACATCATATTCCTGTAACAATAAACTCCACCTAGTCAATCTCTGGTTCTTGTTTCTCATTTTATGTATGAAGGTGAGAGGATTATGATCAGTATAAAAAAGAATAGGATGTACAGTGGGATTTAAATATACATCAAAATGTTGAAGTGCAGACAACAGTGCAAAACACTCTTTTTCAATAGTTGAATAATTTTTCTGATGTTTATCTAATTTCTTAGAAAAATATGATATAGGTTTCTCAACATTATCATCTGTCTCTTGATATAAAACAGCTCCAACTCCTACATCGCTTGCATCAACGGCAAGTTTAAATTGTTTTCAAAGTCTGGAGTGATCAGAACTGGACTATTAATTAAAAGTGATTTGCTATTTTCAAAAGCGTTTTGTCAATTTTCACTCCAGATGAATTTAGAATCTTTCCGTAAAAGATGAGTCAATGGTAGAACAACAGTAGCAAAATTTGAACAGAATTTCCTGTAAAATCCAATCATGCCTAAATATCTCATAAGTTGTTTTCAGCCATCGCCCTAGTAACGACACAAGCTGGATACAGTTCAGCATCATCTTCAGGTGATTTAACATCCACCACCGGTTCACTGGTAACAATTGGTTCAGCAACCACTTTGTTCCTAGCTAGATCATTTCCTAGCAACAATGAAACACCCTCAACAGGGAGATTAGGACGAACACCCACAACAACTGGTCCAGTTATCAAATCTGACTTCAGATAAATACGATGGAGGGGAACATCTATACAACCTAACTCCACACCTTGTAACAAAACGGAGGCACCAACAGAAGTCTCCTCGGACAAAGGCAACACACCTTCTAACAGTAAAGACTGAGAAGCTCCAGTGTCCCGTAAAATCTTAATAGGCTGAGGAGTAGTATCAACAATAGAAACAAACCCTTCAGACATAAAAGGTTTATAATCCTCCATGTAATCACAAAAACTGGACTTAAAAGCCCGACTCGCAGGACATTCCAACGTATTGGTAACACGGGGTGTTGTACAAGCACTGGTCTTGGGCTTATTATCTCTTTCATTCTTCTTCTGGAGTCTAAAACAATCAGCCATCAGGTGACCATTCTTCTTACAATAAGCACAAGTCAGTGACTTCTTCTCAAAAGTATCAAATTTTTGACTAGACAAATTATAACTAGACTGACTCTTATTCTGTGCAACAGGCTTACTATCAGTACGCTCAGTGCTTTGATTCTTGTAATTTCCACTCGAAGTAATAAGATTTTGACCTTTGAAACTTCTTTTATGTGAAAGGGTATAATTATCGGAAATAACAGCTGCATCTTGTAATGTCTCAACAGTTTTGTCATCTAACTGTGTTTTCAAGTCTAAATGAACACATTGCTTGAACTCTTCTAATAACATCAGTTGTCTTGGGTTCTTAAAATTGTTATCTATTTTCATTGACGTAAGCCATTTATCAAATAGGTCTTCTTTTCCTAGCAAATTCAACATAGGTTTGTGAATCAAACTTTTTATAAGATCTAAACTTCTGTCTATATACTTCTGGCACTTACTCATAAGCTTTCAAAACTTCTTTTTTAACCATGTAATAATCAGAACTATTTTCTGATGAAAGTGCCGAGTAAATTTCAGCGGCCTTGCCCTCAAAAACACTTTGCAGCATTGTAGTCCAAAAAGGCTTCGGCCATTTCAAATTTTGAGCAATTTTCTCAAACTGTGGAAAAATTTGTCAACTGTTTTTTCACAAAATTTGGGAACCAAACGTATATTTTTGCTGCATCAAAATTAAAATGTTCTGATTTTGATTGGAATTTAGTGTTGCTTTCTTCTTTTGCCATTTCAATTTTCATTTTCTCCATCTCTAACCTTTCCTTCATTTCAAGTTCTGCCTGTTTTAATTTAAATTCATCTTCTTTTCTTTTCTTTTTTCCATCTCTAACCTTTCTTTCATTTCAAGTTCTGCCTTCTTTTCTTCTTTTTCTTTTTCCAATTGTTTTAATTTAAATTCATGTTCTAACTCAAGCTGTTTTAATATGATAGCATCAACATTTTCGACCTTAAGTTCAAGAGCCTCTTCACCAAAAATTTCTGCATCAATTAATTTGTCTATTACCAAATTTTTTATAATTTGTTTTCTCATAGATACTCTAAAATCTATTTGTAGATGTTTAGCAAGCAACACTAATTCTTCTTTTTTTAGTGTATCAAACCCTCCAGGTCTGGCGTTTTCAAAAATTTACCGGCATCAAATGCCATTTTGTAGAATTTTGTTGGCTAGTTCTAATAAAAATACTGAACAAATATTTAATAAGATATTAACGTTATCCCGGATACGAGCCCCAAATTTCTGTTACGCTAGAAAATCGCCTTTTAATTGTTGCCAACAAAAGACACAAATCAATTATAAAATTTAACAAGATTTATTATACACAAGTTAACAAGAAGTATTACACAAAAAGAAATGTCAACTTAACTGTCAAAATATATGTCCAATCTTTTATCTTTTCTTTATCCGGAAATCTTCTCGGAATCCACAGAATATTATATCCAATTGGTCACAATCTAGTATGATGTAGTTTGTAAATAAAAGTGTCAATCCAACTGCTGAGAATGTTGACGTCTAACGATGTCTAAGTCTATCTATGTCTATCTATGGTCTGCATACTTATATATATACTCAAACGGAAACTTCTAGACAACGCTAGAAATTTAAATTACGCATCTTTTGTTATGATCATTCTGGAAACGTTATGTAAGTGAAATAGAAAGTTCTAATCATTCCATGAGTATCAATGATTGTTCCAGTGAATTCTAAACTGCATAGTTGTAACACAATGTGTATTATGTTGTACACAATATAAAAAATATAATGTAAACATTCTTAGGCCACACAAAACAAATTAGGCCAACTAAATAAATATGATAGTTACAATATCATAACAATATCACAACTCTGAATATTACAGACATTATTGACACGTTAAGAAAATCAGTCATATCTCATTATTCTTAAGACAATTTATGTTAGGCGTAGTATATAAAAGCAGCCATACGTCTGTATATTACATTGCAAGTACGATTTATATAATTCCGTACACTTAATTCACACAAAAATTGCCAAGTATAAATAGATTGGCATATTTCATGATAACAACACAATACATAGATATAAGAAGATGTGGTATGAGTGCCAATGAGACAACTCTCCATCCAAGTCAAAATTTATCAATGTAAACCACTATAGGTCAAAGTACGGTCTTCAACACGGAGCCTAGGCTCACACCGAACAGTAAGCTATAAAGGGCCCCAAAATTACTAGTGTAAAACCATTCAAACGGGAAAACCAACGGTCTAATCTATATAAAACGAGAAACGAGAAACACTTATGAACCACATCAACAAACGACAACTACTGAACATCAGATTCCTGACTTAGGACAGGTGCAAACAAATGCAGCGGGTTTAAACGTTTTAATGGTACCAAACCTTCACCCTTTTTCTGAAACAATAGTGTAACATCACAACATAGAAAACACACTATAAAATATCAACTGAAATAGCTTAACTCAATCAAAGGACATATTAACACCATTGAACATACACTGAACAAATAAATTTGACCTATGATACAATGCAAATTCAAAATAAATAAACTAAGGGAAGAATAATAAAAGTAACATGTAATATCGGTATGAAATGTTAAACAATTTAAGAAAAACAATATGCTCGAACAAAAATAACAGCCATTTGCAATAACTTTAAACACAGGTAAATAAAATAATTTATATATACTAGCTTCCCTGCTTGATTTATCTGTGGAATCTCCATTCTTAGATTCAGAAAAGTATGAGACACAATATTTTTACAAATGACTTGCATGCCTTTAAGATCAATGGATAACAGGATCTGTAAGCACCATAAAATGTCTTTAATGTGAAATATAGACCAAATTACGGGCTTCACGTCAAAAGACTCAACATAAACAATTTACAAAGACTCACTAGTTAGGCAAAGACAACAAAGGGAGAAACAAGCACACTTGGTTGTCTGTCAGTTTGTCAAACTAGAGGTGTCTAAAAGTAGTTCCAGTCAAAGGTCACTTCAGTTGTAGAGGTCTTTACGATATCAGTATTATATATTACTTTTTGTAAAAGTAATGCTTCACATTAAATTATCTTTGATGACTTTAGTTCAACAAATTTCCTGTTACCAAATTTAAATAATGGATATTTGTCTTCAGACCTACATGCCTTTAAGATCAATGAATAACAGGATCTTTAAGCACCAGCATTAAACTTGCCCCTGGCTACTTGATTTTACTCAGTAGAATATATAAACCTCTGTTTAATGTCAAAATGCTGTTAATTTTAACATGTTCAAAACAATTAATGTGATTTAATTATATTGTCTTTGACAGGCTTATGTTAAAGATGCTTTGAGTTTTTCGAATGTTAAATGAATTTGCCAAAATTGTTAACCAAACGGAGGTACTCAATATTTTGTTATAACTTTGAAAAAATTTCTGTACTGGTTATAATTTGAATAAATTAAAGTTGAAATTGTTTTTATTGTGTATTACTGAACAATCATAAATTATTTATATAAAAATATGTTTTAGACTTTATTTAATTCTTCTTAAATGTATTGAACCATAGTACCTTTGCCCGTATTACATAACTCCTCCACGCCTTTACTTGTTGTCATGTTTCTTAGTGTCTCTGCTTTCTTGTCATGTCGTCCTGAAGCAACTTTCTTTTTCCTGTTCAAAGGAAGTTTGGTAAGTTTGTTTTTTTCAAAAGCTTTACCAAAACGCTTCTTCATCTTTCTTGATAGTACCAATGTGCGTTATGTTACGGTCTTCCCGAATGAAAGGTCCACATTTTGGTAGATTTTGTCAAAATGGTGATTGCACCTTCGATTGTTTCTTCTAATGTAGACATAACAGAGATGTCTTGACATTGGTGTAACATTTCTTTTAGTGTTTGACATTGTCCAAGCAATTTATCTGTAAATGACTGAGTCTCAGGACATGAGTTTAAATGTTGTATCTGTGGACTGGCATAATATGTGTTGACCATATCAAGGTTTATTAAGGGATAGATACGATATTTCAATGGTAAGGCTTCCCATCCCCAATTGTCATAATGCCGAAATACTGCAAAAAAATGTTTGCAAGGCAAATGGGTTCTTGTCCAAGAAATGCATGAGCATGATGGTAACATTGCATCATTAGGAAGGAAGTTGATAGCATAGACTTTGTTCTTTTCTGATTGACACTTCACAAGAAATAACCCCTCTCCTATTTCATCAATATCATCATTTTCCAATTGCTGTGATTCTATCTATCGCTTGTAGCACACATCCACTATAGGTCTTGGTCTGCTTTGTAAAAATAAAGGAATTTCTGTGGCATATGTCCTATGCTGATTTGAAGCTGACACATTCAGTTGTGGGTATCTGAAAATGGAAAAAAGTAATAATTTCTTAAATGTATTTCATATTTTGTCTAAAATGTCGATATCTTAATAGATGGATTAAATTATTGAATATCAGATATGAAATTATAATGTAAAAAAAAAACCCAACATGATATATATACATTAAGATGAAATACATTAAGATCTTGACTTTATAATTATAGCTTAAATTGGCATAAGGCTTTTGGAACCACAGAAGGTTCCTTAAGTTTAAGAGTCTGTTATATCAGGTACGAGTCAACACTTTGCAATAATAAAGCATAAAAAGAATGGCTTAATTGGTTAATATTTGATAATTATGAAATGAATTAACAATTTACCATATAACACAACAGATCACACACAATATACAATTTTATTAGAACTTAATATAAAGTGTCAGGAATATCTTGAAATACAGCAACTGCATTAAAACCTAACTTCTTGTAAAAATCTGGTAAAAAAATATTTACAATCACCGACAGCAAATGGCTCAAGGCGGAGGATTTCCTTTGTTGCAAGTTTTCATATTTCAATGTTTTATTCTGACGTTCGATACCATTGTTAGTATTGACCGACACATTGAATCTGTTATGTCTGTACGCTTGAACCTATCTCTTAAAAAGATATTTATTAAAAGGGAAATAGATTTTAACTGTGTGTATCCAGTCAGTTTCAGTGTTATATCTTCGATAACTTGTATTCTATTTGAAACATAGACTGACAGACACATATAAGTATTTTACATGCAATGTATGCCCGGTATCAATTGTTTTCTATTTGAAAAGTGAAAAGCCCCCCGGTGGATCGCTATCCTTGCCGTGGTCGGGGGGCTTGCGTGTCTCAGTGACCCTTAGAGCTATGCCAGCTAGAGCTTTGTCTCCTGATAGGGTCACCCATGCTGGACAGGTCGAAGGGTAGAGGCCAGACTAAAGTGATCCGAACATCGTACGAATGGCCCGATGTTTTAAATAAAATAGGCATTCCAACCCATAGGCCGTGGGTTGCTACCCGTGTCGGTGGTTGACGAGATCCTAGCGAATGAGAGCTGTAGCCAGACTCCTTACGGTCAGAAAATACCCGGACGGACGAGACTTTAGTTCAATAAGCTGCTTTGGCTCCGATATCATCTAAACGGGAGGTCGGATGGACCCGGTCCGATCAATCGGCTGGTCATGTCGAGCCCTTCAGTTAAATCTCAACAATAAGCTTTCATATCACAATGTACTTTATACACAGGTATTTAAATCAAGCTATTTATATTTAGGATAACTGAAGAAGGCGATGGCTCATGGGTCAATCAAGTGGTACGCTTTCTATTTCGCTTGATGGATACGCTCTGCTTGAGTATACTATTCTTGGAACATCCGGTGCTTTCCGCAGTGGATCTTGGGTGCTAATTTTGGGGACGGGTGCATTATACTTGCAGCTCGCTTTCAGCATTAGCGCTTGACCCCGGCTCGCCACGGAAACACAGCATCGCCCTTGTAGGCACTCCGAGGTGGGTGGATGACAAGGATAGTGAATCTTTCTCCTTTCATATGGCAAACAAAACCAAATTTCTCAATCAGCTTCAACAAAAAAAGAAAATGTGATGACTCTGCGCCCTGTCAGGAAGATGATAGTTGGCCCCGATTTATTGTAATAAAAGGAACAGATGAAAACCAGTTTCAAAAATATCTCCTTTTGTAATTCATAAACAAATTCAAAGCATTGCTGGTACAGTTAAAAAGTTTCAAAATGAGATCAGGGAATTTGTTGGTTGAATGTTCCAACAAAAGTCAATCAACAAATTTGCTGACTATGACAAAATTACAGACTTTTCTGTTTCTGCCTCTCCTCACAATAGTTTGAACAGTTGCAAAGGAATCATTCGAGACAGAAGTCAATATCTAGGTGATCTTACCGTGGAAGAAATTAGTGATGAATTATCAAACCAAGGTGTATCTGATGTTGTTAGATTTCAAATTAAAAGAATGGAAATATAACCAAATTAAATACATATCTTTTAACCTTTAAAACTCCAACTCCTCCCTCATCTATTTCTTTAGGTTGCTTCGGAATCAGAGTTGACAGATTCATCCCTAACCTAATACGATGCTTCACCTGTCAAAAGTTTGGTCATGGAACCAAACAATGTCGTGGTACGCAGAGATGCTTCAAGTGTTCTGACGAAGGACACGAGGGAACAACCTGTAGCTCTGAATCCTCTAAATGTGTAAACTGTGGTGAATCCCATTTTCATCATCTAGGGTCTGCCCTGTTTATCTTAAAGAAAAAATATTATTAAAATTAAAACAGAAAGAAACATCAGTTACCCAGAGGCTAAACAGATAGCTTCTGTTTCGAATGAGCCTCTAGTTTCGAACAAACCATCGTACGCCAGCAAAGTTGGCCGCTCATTCAGTCATGAGAATACACAAACTCGCATGACATGGCCAATTGATGCTGAAACTTTTACAATGCTGCCTGTTCAATTAGAAACTTCCGATAAATTAATTATTCCAAGAAAATCAAACCCTTCTAAAACCAGTACTCAGTCAACTCAATCTTCCTTACAGAGCTCAATGTCATCACCTTCCAAAAATGGAAAAAAGAAATCAAGTAAGTCAGATGCGGTTGTATCAGACAGTTGGGGCACTGGATCGGTCTGGGATCTTCCTGATAATTCATTGGTCTTAAATAGTCACACTACATCTGCGTCTAATAAAGCGTCTACTAGTTCGTCTTCTGCTTCTCGTACAAAGTCGACAAAGCTCCTTCTCCTCTTCGTTCTCCAGAACAGAAGGGCGTCTCCAAAACGCCAGCAAATGCTTCCTCTCAGAAGTCTTCTGAAAGGAGGTCGCGGGGTAGAGGTCGAGGCGGAGTAACATCAGCTGCGTCTAAACACAGAGATCAAGGACTCTCCTCACAAAATAGATTTACCATACTGGATGACGAATCAGAAATGGACTGCGAAAGTGTTGTGCCACCCGAAAGATCACAATCTCAGGGTGATCGAAGTAAAATGTTGGCAAACTCGATAGCATTCGTCCTGTTATTCAAAACCATCACAGATATCATTCAATGGAATTGCCGAGGTCTTAAAATTAATCTTCTTGAGTTAACGCTTCTAGTTCAGACTTTTATACCTATTGCATTTTGTCTTCATGAAACTCATTTAAAAGAAAAGGATAATGTATCTTTAAAAGGATACAACATTTATAGCACATTTTCTAAGGAAGACGAACGTGCTGCAGGCGGATCAACCATTTTTGTGAAGGACAACGTCATTCATAGCACAGTCCAACTCACCACAGATCTGCAGACAGTTGCAATTCGTTTATCATTAGATAAAACAATTACATTATGTTCTATATTTATTCCACCTAATTCAAATATAGATAAAGCTAAACTCAAAACCTTACTGATCAGTTACCTTCACCTTTTATACTTATGGGAGACTTTAATGCCCACAATCCCTTGTGGGAAGCAAGTCTCATAATGACAAAGGTAAGATCATTGAAGACTTTGTCTCTCAAGAAGGGTTATGCATTTTCAATGATGGATCTAATACTTATCTTCACCCTGGAAACGGGTCTTATTCTGCTATTGATATCACTATTTGCGACCCGTCTCATCTTCTGGATTATTCATGGCGTGTCCATGATGATCTTTGTGAAGTGATCACTTCCCAATAATACTTGAACATCTTTTCACTTCTGCTCAACAGAGAGTTCCACGTTGGAAACTGGACAAGGCGGACTTGCCCTTGTTTGAGAATCTCTGTCGAGCGGAACTTCAATCAAAGATGTTTGAGACTGTAGAAGATCCAATTTTAACTTTTAATACAGTTTTAACATCAATTGCTGACAGAACAATTCCTAAGACCTCGGCAAATCCAAAACATCCCAGCAAACCATGGTTGGATGATGCCTGTGATCAAGCCATAGATGACCGTAAACAATCTGAAAGACGATTCTATCAACATCCTACGTCGGAAAATTTAAGTAATTTCCGTATTTTTCGCGCTAAGGCACGACGGACTTGCAGGCAAGCACGACGAACGTCTTGGAAAAATTTATCTCGGGAATAACATCTCGCACTCCGATGACAAAAGTATGGAACATGATACAAAAGATTAAAGGTAAAATTCTAAAGCCACGGTAAAACATTTGAAAGATGGCACTGATTTATTAACATCTGAAAAGATTTTGCCAATAAGCTTGGTGAAACTTTTGCGAAATCTTCTTCTTCTAACAACTACAGGGAAGATTTTAAAAAGTTAAGAAGCAAAAGAAAAATAAAGTTGAATTTTAAATCGAAAATGGTGAAAATTATAATAAACTCTTTTCTCTGGAAGAACTTAAGACATCTCTGTCCAAGGCCCATGATACAGCTTGTGGACCTGATAATATTCACTACCAACTTTTGAAACACTTCCCAGATTCCTCGCTTGAAGCTCTTTTGCAACTCATGAATAACATCTGGGAATCTGGTGACTTACCATCCTATTAACTATCGACCAATTGGTCTTACCAGTTGTGTCTGTAAAACATTAGAACGGATGGTCAATGATCGCCTTGTTTGGTTCCTGGAATCAAATGGGCTTTTAGCCAATATCCAGTGTGGATCCCGACAAGGCCGCAGTACTCTTGATCATCTAGTTCGATTCGAGTCATTTATATAATTTGTATAAATTGTGTTCTATTTGAAACATAGACTGACAGACACATATAAGTATTTTACATGCAATATATGCCCGGTATAAATTGTATTCTATTTGAAACATAGACTGACAGACACATATAAGTATTTTACATGCAATATATGCCCGGTATAAATTGTATTCTATTTGAAACATAGACTGACAGACACATATAAGTATTCGACATGCAATATATGCCCTATATAAATTGTTTTCTATTTGAAACATAGACTGACAGACACATATAAGTATTTTACATGCAATATATGCCCGGTATAAATTGTTTTCTATTTGAAACATAGACTGACAGACACATATAAGTATTTTACATGCAATATATGCCCGGTATAAATTGTTTTCTATTTGAAACATAGACTGACAGACACATATAAGTATTTTACATGCAATATATATGCCCGGTATAAATTGTTTTCTATTTGAAACATAGACTGACAGACATATATAAGTACTTTACATGCAATATATGCCCGGTATAAATTGTATTCTATTTGGAACATAGACTGACAGACACATATAAGTATTTTACATGTAATATATGCCCGGTATAAATTGTTTTCTAGGTTTATAATAGACCGATAGTCACATGTCAGTACAATACATGCAATATTTGCACGGTATAAATTGTTTGTAAACTCCAAAACATATAAATGAACTAAAATTAAAAAAAACATACAAGACTAACAAAGGCCAGAGGCTCCTGACTTGGGACAGGCGCAAAAATGCGGCGGGATTAAACATGTTTTGTGAGATCTCAACCTCCCCTATACCTCTAGCCAATGTAGAATAAACAAACACACAGTTAATTATCCATTTTAGATGGTGACGTTCCCTTGTCACCATCTTACGGTGTTTATATATCTCAACTTGTACGATTCGCTCGTGTATGTAACAACGTTTCAGATTTTAACGAAAGAAATTTATGTATTACAGAAAAATTATTACACCAGGGTTTTCGATATCACAAACTAGTCAAAACATTTACTAAATTTTATCATCGGTACAAGGACATCATTCGTAAATATAGCTCAACATGCAGACTTCTTATACGTTCAGGTATTTCACATCCAATCTTTTATGGTAATATTCTTTATAAAGCACTAAAATGTCAGTATTCACCTCAGAAGCTAACAAAACCTTTAAATAGACTTATTAAGAAGGGATATAGTTACGATACTGTTGTCAGGTCATTAAAGATTGCATATTTTGGCTTTAATATTGATTCACTTATAGGGTCTTTGCATCGGAACTAAACACATTTATTTAAAACCAGTTGTTGGCATGACACGGGTTATGCTCTTCTCATATATTTTATGATGGTATGATACTAAACCCTAACGGAGGGATTGTGCCTGATATTCATATGATGAAGACATAATCTTTCAATCAGTTTAATTGAGGTCTGGAGCTGGCATGTCAGTTAACTGCTAGTAGTCTGTTGTTATTTATGTATTATTGTCATTTTGTTTATTTTCTTTGTTACATCTTCTGACATCGGACTCGGACTTCTCTTTAACTGACTTTTAATGTGCGTATTGTTATGCGTTTACTTTTCTACATTGGCTAGAGGTATAGGGGAGGTTGAGATCTCATAAACATGTTTAACCCGCCGCATTTTTGCGCCTGTCCCAAGTCAGGAGCCTCTGGCCTTGTTAGTCTTGTATTATTTTACTTTTAGTTTCTTGTGTATAATTTGAGTTTAGTATGACGTCCATTATCACTGAACTAGTATATATAATTGTTTAGGGCCAGCTTAAGGACGCCTCCGGGTGCGGAATTTCTCGCTGCATTGAAGACCTATTGGTGACCTTCTGTTGTTGTCTGTTCTGTGGTCGGGTTGTTGTCTCTTTGACACATTCCCCATTTCCATTCTCAATTTTACACAGTAATACGCACAGTGAAACTCAGTTTAGAACTAGTCCGAGTCCGATGTCAGAAAGGGTAACTTAAGAAACTAAGCAAAATGACAATGATACATACATTAACAAGGGACTACTAGCAGTTACTGACATGCCAGCTCCAGACTTCGATTAAACTGATTGAAAGATTTTGTCTTCATCATATGAAAATCAAGCACAATCCTCCCGTTAGGGTTTAGAATCATACCATCATAAAATATATGAGAAACATAACCCGTATCATGCCAACAACTGGTTTTAGAATAAATGTGTTTACTTCCGATGCAAAGACCCTATGAGTGAATCAATATTAATACCAAAATTCCTTTAATGAACTGACAACAGTATCATAACAATATCCTTCTAAATAAGTCTGTTTAAAGGTTTGGTTAGCTGTTGATGTGATTGTCGCCATTTTGGGCTTTGTATAGAATATTACCATAAAAATGGATGTGAAATACCTGAACGTATAAGGTGTCTGCATGTTGATTCATATTTACGAATGGTGTCCTTATACCGATGATAACATTTAGTAAATGTTTTGACTAGTTTGGGATATCGAAAACCCTGCTGTAATTATTTTCAGTAATACAGAGATTTCTTTCGTTAAAATCAAATACGTTGTTACAAACATGAGCTAATCGAACAATAAAATTGAGAATGGAAATGGGGAATGTGTCAAAGAGACAACAACCCGACCACAGAACAGACAACAACAGAAGGTCACCAATAGGTCTTCAATACAGCGAGAAATTCCCGCACCCGGAGGCGTCCTTAAGCTGGCCCCTAAACAAATATATATACTAGTTCAGTGATAATGGACGTCATACTAAACTCCAAATTATACACAAGAAACTAAAAGTAAAATAATACAAGACTAACAAAGGCCAGAGGCTCCTGACTTGGGACAGGCGCAAAATGCGGCGGGTTAAACATGTTTATGAGATCTCAACCTCCCCTATACCTCTAGCCAATGTAGAAAAGTAAACGCATAACAATACGCACATTAAAAGTCAGTTAAAGAGAAGTCCGAGTCCGATGTCAGAAGATGTAACAAAAGAAAATAAACAAATGACAATAATACATAAATAACAACAGACAGTTGAGATATATAAACACCATAAGATGGTGACAAGGGCACATCACCATCTAGAAATGGATAATTAACAACAGGAAATGAAAATAATCTCTTTATCATAAATTTTGGTATTAAGCTTCCCGTTAAAGTTATAGATATCAAGATCCAGAGAAGGGCAGTGTTCATTGTTAGTATTAGCTTTATTTAAAGTAAGTTCAGCAGGATATATCTCTTTAGTGTACATACTTAAGTCGTCATTATTGAGAGCCAATATATCATCCAAATATCTAAAAGTGTTATTAAATTTTGTATCAGATGTTGTTTTGATGGGTCTTTGCTAATTTTAGTCATAAATTGTAACTCATAACAATACAGAAACAGGTCTGCAATAAGTGGTGCACAGTAAGTCCCCATCGGAATTCCGATAACTTGACGATATACATAATCTCCATAGCGAACAAAAATATTATCTAGTAAAAATTGCGGTCAGTATATAATATTTTAACAAATTGGAAAATATTGGCACCTTTATTTGTAATTGACAATTTTAAACTTAAATGTCTTCACTTTTATGCCACACAATCCATCCTGAGGTGTAAAAGTACTCAATTATCAGAGACAAGTACAAGAATATTAATAAAAAGAAATATTGTCACTTTTATTGATATCAACATAATTATTACCAACTGTAGCCTTTTAGAGCTTTCTATTTGTGTGAAATTATTCCTTCTTGGGGACAAAAGAACAGAATTTAAATGCCAGTCTATAATATTTTAACAAAAAGGTAAATATTCGCATCTTTTTTTTATGGAAAACAAATTTTGCAATTTGAAACTTACATTTTTTCACTTTTATGTCTAACAATCCATCCTGAGGTATAAAAAGTACTCAATTATCAGGCAAGTACAAGAATATTAATAAAAAAAAAAACAACCTATAGTCACTTTTATTGTTTTCGACATAAAATTAGTAACCGTAGACTTATAGAGCTCTCAATTTGTGTAAAACCATTCATCCTTAGGGACAAACACAGCAAATTTTTTGATACCGTTGAATAATTTTCAAACAAAATGGAAAATATTGGCTCCTTTTTTGTATGGGACAACAAATTTTGCAATTTGAAACTTAGATTTCTTCACTTTTATGTCTAACAATCCTTCCTAAGGTATAAAAGTACTCAATTAACAGGCAAGTACAAGAATATTAATAAAAAAAGAATTACAGTCACTTATTATTGTTATGAACATAGATATTAGTAACTGTAGACTTACAGAGCTATCAATTTTTGTAAAACTATTCATCCTTAGCGACAAAAGCAACAGAATCTTAATGCAGTTGTATCATATTGTAACAAAATGTAAAATATTGGCACCTTTTTTTCAATTTCAAACTTGAATTTCTTCACTTTTATGTCTAACAATCCATCATTAGGTATAAAAGTACTCAATTATCAGGCAAGTACAGGAATATTGATAAAAACAAATTATAGTCACTTTTATTGTTATCGACATAAATATTAGTAACCATAGACTTATAGAGCTCTCAATTTGTGTAAAACTATTCATCCTTAGGGACAAAAGAACAAAATTTTTATGCCGCTGTATAATTTTTTACAAAATAGAAAATATAGGCACCTTTTTGTATGCCACAA
This sequence comes from Mytilus coruscus, assembly GCA_017311375.1. Taxonomy (NCBI): domain Eukaryota; kingdom Metazoa; phylum Mollusca; class Bivalvia; order Mytilida; family Mytilidae; genus Mytilus; species Mytilus coruscus. Next base: position 13,618 of record JAASAO010001719.1, on the reverse strand, counting down.
CAAATAGAGCTCTCATTTTGTGTAAAACTATTCATTCTTACAGATGGGTGCGGTCCTAACCTTGACAAAAGTTAACTTGGAGCAGACTTGTTGACTGCTTTCTAAGTTAACTTGAGAATTTTAAGCAGACAATCAAGTTAACTTCGTCGTTGGTGGACCAGACCTACGGTCTGATTTTTTAGGACTGCTGCAGACCTATCGACAGGTCTGCTCCAGACCAGACCTTAGGACAAGTCTGCTTTTGACCAGTCCACAGGACAGGTCTGCCCCAGACCAGACCTGTGGACAAGTCTGCTTTGACCAGTCCTGAAGACAGGTCTGCCCCAGACCTGTGGACAGGTCTGATACTGACTAGACCTGTGGACAGGTCTGCTTCTGACCAGACCTGTGGACAAGTTTACTGACCAGACCTGATGACAGGTCTGCTTATGTCAGATTATCGTGTTTAAGAGTTTTCATATCAGACTTGAACTTTAATTAAAATATGTAAACAACATTCGCATTGTCTTTCCCCGGATAATAAATTTCTTTACTCGCTAGACTATATAGCTACGAGATTATACATATCAACAAAATTCTTTTTGTTATTTGATATATTCTTATATACATAAAACAATGGCTATACAAACACATAGAGCTATCAAAAAGGAAATTTAAGAGTTTTTTTTTTTATTAGAAGGCGGATAGAAAGGTTATCCAACGCATCGGAACAATATTCTTATATCATGGGATATCAACATCATTGTCGACGTTGCTTCGTTCCCCGTTTTTTACCTGTCTCTTCCTAAATTTTACTGTATGCATTTATACATGCATGGATATTTCATTGCTATTCAACTTATTTGCATTGGATTTACTATTCTATTTTCCGCAGAATATTCTAACGAAAATTGTACAGTGTCCGGATACGTACAGTGTGGTAAAACTATCAACAATCTCGTCAAATTCGTCAGATTTGTCGAGAGATTTGTCTTTGCCGATTAATTGATATACATGATATATGGGACGTCCCAAAATTATACTCAATGTGCACTTGAATGAAATAGTTGCTACAAACAAATTCAATCATCCGACATAATAGATTAACAGTATAATATTCCCAGAAGAGAACTTCGTATACTTTTTTTTGTTAAAAAGTACAAATAACTTCAGACATGTCAGTGTTGGTACTTGGATGATGCGACCTATAATAGTTTTGTTTTACACACCATCCTGAACTACTATCTCTAGTGACTGTTCAATATTATGAATACAGAGATGAAATGCTGACACTTTCAATTTATGAGGAAATTTTTTTTCATTAATGTTTTCCAATATTATTGCTTACATTTGCGGTCCTACTAAAATGTGCACAGGAGCGCCAGGAGAAGACATAAAGGCGCCAGGTACAATCCATCACATCATTTAAAAACTTATGTATAATGCAGCCTTATAGATTTACAAATTAAAGTGCACATATGGTCAGTTTTGGTTAAAGCGGTCAAATAATTTTGTTGTACAAGTCAGCATGAGGTATCAAAACTACTGAAATTTTGTTACGTATCAATATTTTGAATAAAAGGAGGACATGATGGCACCCTTAATTTATGCGAACAAAAATTTGTTGTTATTGTATTGCAATATTGTTGTCCATTGTATTATACATTGAATCCTGACATAAAAATATGGCTGATAAACTATGCAGGTACATGTATATAGATTTACAAATTAAAGCGACATGTGGTCAGTTTTGGTCGATGCGGTGAAATAATTTTGTTGTACAAGTCAGCATGAGGTATCAAAACTACTCATGCTACTAAAATTTTGTTACGTATCAATATTTTGAATAAAAGAGGACATTCTGGCACCCTAAATTTATGCGAACAAAGTTTGTTGCTATTGTATAGCAATATTGCCGTCATTTGTATTATATATTGAATCCTGACATAAAAATATGGCTGATTTACTATGCGGGTATATAGATTTACAAATTAAAGTGCACATATGGTCAGTTTTGGTTGATGCGGTCAAATAATTCTGTTGTACAAGTCAGCATGAGGTATCAAAACTACTGAAATTTTGTTAGGTATACATATTTTGAATAAAGGAGGAAATGCTGGTACCCTAAATTTATTCCAACAAAATGTGTTGTTATTGTATTGCAATATTGCTGTCATATGTATTATACATTTAATCCGGACATAAAAATATTGCTGATTTACTATGTGGGTATATAGATTTACAAATTAAAGTGCACATATGGTCAGTTTTGGTCGATGCGGTCAAAAATTTTGTTGTACAAGTCAGCATGAGGTATCAAAACTACTAAAATTGTGTTACGTATCAACATTTTGAATAAAAGGACATGCTGGCACCCTAAACATGCTAAATCTATGCGAAGAAAAATTTGTTGTTATTGTATTCCAATATTGCTGTCATTTGTATTATACATTGAATCCTGACATAAAAAAATATGGCTGATTTACTATGCTGGTATATAGATTTACAAATTAAAGTGCACATAAGGTCAGTTTTGGTTGAAGCGGTCAAATAATTTTGTTGTACAAGTCAACATGAGGTATCAAAACTACTGAAATTTTGTTACGTATCAATATTTTGGATAAAACGAGGACATGCTGACACACAATATTTATGCGAACAAAATGCGTTGTAATTGTATTGCAATATTGCTATCCATTGTATTATATATTGAATCCTGACATAAAAAATATGGCTGATTTACTATGCGGGTATACACGGTATATAGATTTACAAATTAAAGTGCACATATGGTCAGTTTTGTCAATGCAGTCAAATAATTTTGTTGTAAAAGTCAGCATGAGGTATCAAAACTACTGAAATTTTGTTACGTATCAATATTTTGAATAAAAGGAGGACATGCTAGCACCCTAAATTTATGCGAACACAAATTTGTTGTTATTGTATTGCAATATTGCTGTCCAATGTATTATTCATTGAATCCTGACATAAAAATATGGTTGATAAACTATGCAGGTATATAGATTTACAAATAAAAGTGCATATGGTTAGTTTTGGTTGATGCGGTCTTTTTTGTACAAGTCAGCATGAGGTATCAAAACTACTCATGCTACTGAAATTTTGTTGCGTATCAATATTTTGAATAAAAGGAGGACATTCTGGCACCCTAAATTTATGCGAACAAAGTTTGTTGCTATTGTAAATGTTGTATAGCAATATTGCTGTCATTTGTATTATACATTGAATCCTGACATAAAAATATGGCTGATTTACTATGTGGGTATATAGATTTACAAGTTAAAATGCACATATGGTCAGTTTTGGTTGAAGCGGTCAAATAATTTTGTTGTACAAGTCAGCATGAGGTATCAAAACTACTGAAATTTTGTTACGTATCAATATTTTGAATAAAAGGAGGAAATGCTGGCAACCTAAATTTATGCTAACAAAAATGTGTTGTTATTGTATTGCAATATTGCTGTCATTTGTATTATACATTGAATCCTGACATAAAAATGTGGCTGATTTACTATGCAGGTATATAGATTTACAAATTAAAGTGCACATATGGTCAGTTTTGGTTGAAGCGGTCAAATAATTTTGTTGTACAAGTCAGCATGAGGTATCAAAACTACTGAAATTTTGTTACGTATCAATATTTTGAATAAAAGGAGTACATAATGGCAACCTAAATTAATGCGAAAAAAAATTTGTTGTTATAGTATTCCAATATTGCTGTCATTTGTATTATACATTGAATCCTGACATAAAAAATGTGGCTGATTTACTATGCGGTATATAGATAAAAAATGTGGCTGATTTACTATGCGGGTATATAGATTTACAAATTAAAGTGCACATATGGTCAGTTTTGGTCGATGCGGTCAAATAATTTTGTTGTACAAGTCAGCATGAGGTATCAAAACTACTAAAATTTTGTTACGTATCAATATTTTGAATAAAAGGACATGCTGGCACCCTAAACATGCTAAATCTATGCGAAGAAAAATTTGTTGTTATTGTATTCCAATATTGCTGTCATTTGTATTATACATTGAATCCTGACATAAAAAAATATGGCTGATTTACTATGCTGGTATATAGATTTACAAATTAAAGTGCACATAAGGTCAGTTTTGGTTGAAGCGGTCAAATAATTTTGTTGTACAAGTCAACATGAAGTATCAAAACTACTGAAATTTTGTTACGTATCAATATTTTTAATAAAAGGAGGACATGTTAGCACCCTAAATTTATGCGAACACAAATTTGTTGTTATTGTATTGCAATATTGCTGTCCAATGTATTATTCATTGAATCCTGACATAAAAATATGGTTGATAAACTATGCAGGTATATAGATTTACAAATAAAAGTGCATATGGTTAGTTTTGGTCGATGCGGTCTTTTTGTACAAGTCAGCATGAGGTATCAAAACTACTCATGCTACTGAAATTTTGTTACGTATCAATATTTTGAATAAAAGGAGGACATTCTGGCACCCTAAATTTATGCGAACAAAGTTTGTTGCTATTGTACATGTTGTATAGCAATATTGCTGTCATTTGTATTATACATTGAATCCTGATATAAAAATATGGCTGATTTACTATGTGGGTATATAAATTTACAAGTTAAAGTGCACATATGGTCAGTTTTGGTTGAAGCGGTCAAATAATTTTGTTGTACAAGTCAGCATGAGGTATCAAAACTACTGAAATTTTGTTACGTATCAATATTTTGAATGAAAGGAGTACATAATGGCAACCTAAATTAATGCGAAAAAAATTTGTTGTTATAGTATTCCAATATTGCTGTCATTTGTATTATACATGGAATCCTGACATAAAAATGTGGCTGATTTACTATGCGGTATATAGATAAAAATGTGGCTGATTTACTATGCAGGTATATAGATTTACAAATTAAAGTGCACATATGGTCAGTTTTGGTCGATGCGGTCAAATAATTTTGTTGTACAAGTCAGCATGAGGTATCAAAACTACTGAAATTTTGTTACGTATCAATATTTTGAAGGCACTGGCTACGGTTACATGGAAATGTAACAATAATATAAAATTATTGTTACATTGAGACTAATTGCCGGAGTGCAGGGTTGGGTAAGGAACCGATTAATTACGAATGTAACAATAATATTTGGGTCTACGGTTACATTGCGTTATTGTTACATTAAAGACTGCAATGTATGTTAGATTTATTAAACTTAAACCTTCTATAGTTATGCATGTTGCTTAATTCTTCGATAGTACTAGATAATATTAATAATAATAATATTATTCAGCGAATAAGTATTGATTGTTTTGGTGTTGTTAAAAATCATGGCTACTACAGTTTAGTTCAATATCACTATTGATGAATACTTAATGAACTGTTCAATAGAGCATGTACTGTCACGACTGATAAGATCACAAAATATCTGGACTCTGAAAATGAAAACACTGTTTCCACCAATTTCAATCTGTCGGCAAATGTCAACATTAATTGCTTTCACAATTGACTTGTATTTAAACAACCTAACATGCTTCCAAAAAAAATATTGGACGAAAATGTAAACATCGCAAGAGTAACAAAATATTTTTCACCTGAAGCATGGCATTCAGACATTGAAAGTTTCTTAAACTTCATAAAGGGAAAATGCAGAATGGAATTGTACGGTATGCAATATAGAGCGTGCACATTGCCGTATCACTGGTTTGTGATGGCTGCTTAGAGTGGTTTCACCGAAAATGCGTCGGACTAAAACATGCTCCAAAACAACATACTGGATTTGTAGAAACTGTCATTGTAAATAAAAAATCAAAATATTGTATGCAATATTGTAAATATCAAATAAAAGTTTTCAAGTTTTATTTTAATACATATTTATTACTATTCCCATCGTACATTGCAGTGCGTTAATGTAACAATATAACGTAATGTAACCGTAGACCCAAATATTATTGTTACATTCGTAATTAATCGGTTCCTTACCCAGCCCTGCATTCCGGCAATTAATCTCAATGTAACAATAATTTTATATTATTGTTACATTTCCATGTAACCGTAGCCAGTGCCTTTTTGAATAAAAGGAGGACATGCTGGGACTCCTAATTTGTGCAGGCAAAATTTTTAGTGTTTTAATGATGCTTTCATTTTGTATAATAAATTCTATCCTGAAATTAAAATATTGCTGATTGTGGTTACATAGATCAAGGACGTGTAACTAACATCTAATATACGTCCTTGCATAGATATACATAATAAATTGCAAATATAATGGTTGAATATGATAGGTATTGGAATATATATTCAGTGCCCGTTATCATTGTAACCAAGATCGTTTTTTAATTTATAGATTGGCAGATCACAGCTAAATTTGTGTAACAAGCAACGTTTTATGCGTACTTTATTTTCAAATATTTGTATTTAATCCTGTTTATATAACGGAAGTATTAATTTTACTTTATTTTCGATGTTTATACTACGAAACAAAGATATTAAAAATATTTTTAAAAATCGATGTAGAGCGGTCCTGGTTACAAGTTAACTTAGTGTTGATCAGACCAGTCAAAAGTTAACTTGGGAACAGGTCTGGTTTCGATCGGATTTGTCAAAGCAAAGTTAACTTATGTTAACTTTGTGGCAGGACTGGTTTCGAAGTTAACTTATGTTAACTTTGGGCAGGACTGGTTTCGAAGTTAACTTCTGTTAACTTATGACAGGACTGGTTCGAGTTAACTTATATCAATAGCGGACCTGTTTCAAGTTAACTTTTGGCAGACATAAAACAGTTCTAGGACCAAGTCCGCTTTTCAAGTTAACTAGATTTTGGTCCTAGGACTGGTCAGAGCAGTCCTAAATCCGGTCACAGGTTAACTTTGACCAGTCCAAATGACTGGTTATCAAGTTAACTTGCTGTACAGGTTGGGACTGCACCCATCTGTAGCGACAAACCAAACAAAATTTGAATGTCGTTGTATAATTTTTTAACAAAATGGAAAATATTGGCACCATTTTTTCGTTTGCAACAACAAATTTTGCAATTTTAAACTTAAATTTCTTCACTTTTGTGTAATATTTCCATCCTGAGGTATAAAAGAACTCAATTATCAGGCTAGTACAATAATATTATTGAAAACAAGAATTATAGTCACTTTTATTGTTATCAACATAAATATTAGGTACCGTAGACTTATAGAGCTCTCAATTTGTGTTAAACTATTCATCCTTAGGGACAAACACAACAGAATCTTAATGCCAGTGTATAATATTCTAACAAAATGGAAAATGTTCGCACCTTTTTTTTTTATGCGACAACAATTTTGCAATTTGAAACTTTAATTTCTTCACTTTTATGTCTAACAATCCATCCTGAGGTATAAAAGTACTCAATTATCAGGCAAGTACAAGAATATTAATAAAAAAAAAAAGAATTATAGTCACTTTTTATTGTTATCAAAATATATATTAGTAAATGTAGACTTATAGAGCTCTCAATTTGAGTAAAACTATTCATCCTTAGGGACAAAAAGAACAAAATTTTTTGGCCGTTGTATAATTTTTTTACAAAATAGAAAATATTGCCACCTTTTTATGTATGTGACAACAAATTTTTCAATTTTATACTTACATTTTTTTCACTTTTGTGAAACATTTCCATCCTGAGGTATAAAAAGTACTCAATTATCAGGCAAGTACAACAATATAATTGAAAAAAAAGAATTATAGTCACTTTTTATTGTAATCAACATAAATATTAGTAACTGTAGACATATAGACCTCACAATTAAGTGTAAAACTATTCATCCTTAGGGACAAAAACAACAGAATCTTAATGCCAGTGTATAGTATTCCAACAAAATGGAAAATGTTCGCACCATTTTTTTTATGCGACAACAAATTTTGCAATTTGAAACTTAAATTTCTTCACTTTTATGTCTAACATTCCATCCTGAGGTATAAAAAGTACTCAATTATCAAGCAAGTACAAGAATATTAATAAAAAAACAACCTATAGTCACTTTTTATTGTTTTCAACATAAAAATTAGTAACGATAGACTTATAGAGCTCTCAATTTGTGTAAAACCATTCATCCTTAGGGACAAACACAGCAAATTTTTTGATACCGTTGAATAATTTTCAAACAAAATGGAAAATATTGGCTCCTTTTTTGTATGGGAAAACAAATTTTGCAATTTGAAACTTAGATTTCTTCACTTTTATGTCTAACAATCCTTCCTAAGGTATAAAAAGTACTCAATTAATAGGCAAGTACAAGAATATTAATAAAAAAAAGAATTATAGTCACTTATTATTGTTATGAACATAAATATTAGTGACTGTAGACTTATAGAGCTATCAATTTTTTGTAAAACTATTCATCCTTAGCGACAAAAGCAACAGAATCTTAATGCAGTTGTATCATATTGTAACAAAATGTAAAATATTGGCACCTTTTTTCTCAATTTCAAACTTGAATTTCTTCACTTTTCTGTCATTTCCATCCTTAGGTATAAAAAGTACTCAATTATCAGGCAAGTACAAGAATATTGATAAAAAAACAAATTATAGTCACTTTTTATTGTTATCAACATAAATATTCACTACAAACCAGTAAAAGTCTGAAATGGCCTATATCTGTACTCTGTATTTTGTACTGATTTTTACTCGACCAGTCTGAATTGGTCTGAATTTTACTTGACATTACTCGACCCCAGTCTTAACCATACTCGACCGTACTGATTTGTACTTGACCCTTATCTTTGCCATTGAAAATAGTCTGAACTATTACTCGACCAGTCTGAAACAGTCTTAACCCATTCTCGACCTGTACTCGACCAATTTTTTCAGTCTAAACCATACTCGACCAAAAGTCTGAACAATAGTCGACCAGTCTGAACCATTCTTGACCAAAAAACCTATACTTTTTTTTATTTAGCTGTTAAAATTAATTTCTTTTTTTCTGACATGACAACAGCCACAATAAAATAAAGATATTGTTATGATATTGTAACTATCATATCTATTTAGTTGGCCTAATTTGTTTTGTGTGGCCTAAGAATGTTTATATTATATATTGTGTACAAATTATACACATTGTGTTACAACTATGCAGTTTAGAATTCACTGGAATATTCATTGATACTCATGGAATGATTAGAACTTTCTATTTCACTTTCATAACGTTTCCAGAATGATCATAACAAAAGATGCGTAATTTATATTTCTAGCGTTGTCTAGAAATTTCCGTTTGAGTATATAAATGCAGACCCAAAAGTTAATAAGATATAGAGAGACATAGAAACATAGATAGACATAGATAGACTTAGACATCGTTAGACATCAACATTCTCAGCAGTTGGATTGACACTTTTATTTACAAACTACATCATACTAGATTGTGACCAATTGGATATAATAATCTGTGGATTCCGAGAAGATTTCCGGATAAAGGAAAGATAACAGATTGGACATATATTTTGACAGTTGTTGACATTTCTTTTATGTAATATTTCTTGTAAACTTGTGTATAATAAATCTTGTTAAATTTTATTATTGATTTGTGTCTTTTGTTGGCTACAATTAAAAGGCGATTTTCTGCCGTAACAGAAATTGGGGCTCAAGTCCGGGATCACGTTAATATCTTAATAAAGATTTTTCAGTATTTTATTAGAACTAGCCAACAAAATTCTACAATATGGCATTTGATGCCGGTAAATTTTGAAAACGCCAGACCTGGAAGGGTTTGATAATTTAAAGAAAGAGGAATTAGTGTTGCTTGCTAAACATCTGAAATTAGACTTTAGAGTATCTATGAGAAAACAAATTATAAAAATTTGTTAATAGACAAATTAGTTGACTCAGAAATTTTTGGTGAAGAGGCTCTTGAACTTAAGGTCGAAAATGTTGATGCTACCAAATTAAAACAGCTTGAATTAGAACATGAATTTAAATTAAAACAATTGGAAAACGAAATCAAAATAAAACAATTGGAAAAGAAGAAAACAGGCAGAACTTCAAACGAAGGAAAGTTTAGAGATGGAGAAAAAGAAAAGAAGAAAGGTTAGAAATGGAGAAAAAGAAAAGAAGAAAGGTTAGAAATGGAGAAAAAGAAAAGAAGATGAATTTAAATTAAAACAAGATGAATTGAAATTAAAACAGGCAGAACTTGAAATGAGAGAAAGGTTAGAGATTGAAAAATGAAAATTGAAATGGCAAAAGAAGAAAGCAACACTAAATTCCAATCAAAATCAGAACATTTTAATTTTGATGCAGCAAAAAACATACGTTTGGTTCCCAGTTGATAAATTTTTTCCACAGTTTGAGAAAATTGCTCAAAATTTGAAATGGCCGAAGCCTTTTTGGACTACAATGCTGCAAAGTGTTTTTGAGGGCAAGGCCGCTGAAATTTACTCAGCACTTTCATCAGAAAATAGTTCTGATTATGACACGGTTAAAAAGTTTTGAAAGCTTATGAGCTAGTGCCAGAAGCATATAGACAGAAATTTAGGTCTTATAAAAAGTTTGATTCACAAACCTATGTTGAATTTGCTAGGGAAAAAGAAGATCTATTTGATAAATGGCTTACGTCAAAGAAAATAAATAAAATTTTGATAATTTAAGACAATTGATGTTATTAGAAGAGTTCAAGCAGTGTGTTCATTTAGACTTAAAAACACATTTAGATGACAAAACTGTTGAGACATTACAAGATGCAGCTGTTATTTCCGATAATTATACCCTTTCACATAAGAGAAGTTTCAAAGGTCAAAATTTTAATACTTCGAGTGGAAATTACAAGAATCAAAGCACTGAGCGTACTGATAATAAACCTGTTGCACCGAATAAGAGTCAGTCTAGTTATAATATGTCTAGTACAAAATTTGATACTTTTGAGAAGAAATCACTGACTTGTGCTTATTGTAAGAAGAATGGTCACCTGATGGCTGATTGTTTTAGACTCCAGAAGAAAAATGAAAGAGATAATAAGCCCAAGACCAGTGCTTGTACGACACCCGTGTTGCCAATACGTTGGAATGTCCTGCGAGTCAGGCTTTCAAGTCCAGTTTTGTGATTACATGGAGGATTATAAACCTTTTATGTCTGATGGGTTTGTTTCTATTGTTGATAATACTACCTCAGCCTATTAAGATTTTACGGGACACTGGAGCTTCTCAGTCTGTTTTGTTAGAAGGTGTGTTGCCTTTGTCCGAGGAGACTTCTGTTGGTGCCTCCGTTTTGTTACAAGGTGTGGAGTTAGGTTGTATAGATGTTCCTCCATCGTATTTATCTGAATTCAGATTTGATAACTGGACCAGTTGTTGTGGGTGTTCGTCCTAATCTCCTGTTGAGGGTGTTTCATTATTGCTAGGAAATGATCTAGCTAGGAATAAAGTTGTTGCTGAACCAATTGTTACCAGTGAACCGGTGGTGGATGTTAAATCACCTGAAGATGATGCTGAACTGTATCCAGCTTGTGTCGTTACTAGGGCGATGGCTAGAAAACAACAAAATGAGGATTTGCAAGAAGACCAGTTTGATTACGTGGACCTTTCTGACACCTTTCTAGCCGACATTGAAGGTCCCGGTAGCTCAGAGAAGGCCGTAATAAGACCACCTAGTATTAGCAAGAATGTAATTATGCTATGGCCAGACCTAAACAGCCATTCGTTAGACCGAAGGAAACTTGTAGAAGAGCAAAATAAAGACCCTGAGGTTCTTCAGCTCAGCAAGAGGGCTCAACCACAGGAGGAAGCAGACAAAGTGGCCGAATGCTATTACCATCAAGACGGCATTTTAATGAGAAAGTGGAGGGCCCTGATGCTACCCCAGAGGGGAATGGAGAGTGGTATACCAAGTGGTGGTGTCTAAAGTCTATAGGCAAGACATTATTGGTCTTGCCCATGACACCCTTTGGCTGGACACTTAGGTATAAGGAAGACTTGCCTTAAGATCTTACAACATTTCTACTGGCCAAGACTAAAAGTGATGTCGCAGAATACTGCAAATCATGCCATATATGCCAGGTTGTTGGTAAGCCTAACCAGAAAATACCACCAGTACCACTTCTGCCTATTCCAGCCTTTGAAGAACCTTTTACCAGAGTACTAATTGATTGCGTTGGACCTTTACCGAAGACCAAGACCGGAAATGCGTATTTATTGACAATCATGTGTATCTCCACTCGCTTTCCAGAGGCTATTCCGTTAAGGAATATCAAGACACCTACTATTGTCAAAGTTCTGATAAAATTTTTCACGCTAGTAGGACTTCCAAAGTCTATACAGTCCGACCAGGGTTCAAATTTCATGTCAGGTTTATTTCAGCAAGTCGTGTACCAGTTAGGGATTGCTCAGTATAGGTCAAGTGCTTATCATCCAGAATCTCAAGGTGCCTTAGAACGTTTTCATCAAACATTGAAGAACATGATTAGAACTTTTTGTCTTCAATTTGACAGGGACTGGGATGATGGTGTTCACTTTTTACTTTTTGCGGTCCGAGAGGCTGTTCAAGAATCCCTTGGTTTTAGTCCCTTTGAGTTGGTATTTGGTCACACTGTGAGGGGACCTTTAAAATTGATTAAGGAAAAATGGCTTACTGAACACACTGACTTGAATCTTCTAGACTATGTATCTAGATTTAAAGAAAAATTGTATACTGCTTGTCAAATTGCTCAGAACAATTTAAAAACTGTTCAGAATAAGATGAAAATATGGTATGATAAAGATGCCAGGGACAGATTTTTTGAGCCAGGTGATAAGGTACTTGTATTTTTACCAGTCCCTGGACATCCATTACAAGCTAAATATTGTGGTCCTTACACCATAGAGAGTAAAATCAATGATTTGAATTATATTGTAAAAACACCAGGTCGGCGTAAACAAAATAGAGTGTGTCACATTAATATGTTAAAACCATATTTTGAGCGTACTAATGAAGGTGAGAGTAAACCAGTTGCCACTTTAGCCATGGTTAAATTGGAGAACAATCATGACAAGCCAGATGTAATTGAACTACTTTTTAGTTCTAAAACTATGGAAGAGACAGTTAGATTAAAAAATTCAGAAATTTTGTCAAATTTAGATTCAAAACTTGCACATCTGTCTTTTGATCGTAGAGAAAATTAAAAGCTTTGGTATTTTCTTTTAAAATCTTTTTCCAGATGTGCCAAACAAAATCACTGCTGTTTGTCATGATGTCGATGTAGGTGATGCTTCTCCAATTAAGCAACATCCTTACTGGCTCAATCCACTCAAACTTGAATTTATGAGACAAGAAATTAAATATATGCTTGACAATGATATTATTGAGCCGAGTAACAGTGAATGGAGCTCTCCTTGTCTTCTTGTGCCCAAACCAGATAAAACCTTTCGTTTCGTAACTGATTTCAGAAAAGTAAATTCTGTTTCAAAATCTGATTCCTATCCGATTCCAAGGATAGACGACTGCATTGATAACATTGGACAAGCAAAATTTGTGAGCAAATTTGATTTATTGAAAGGTTACTGGCAAGTCCCATTGACACAGAGAGCTCGAGAAATATCAGCTTTTGTCACACCAGACGGCTTATTTCAATATACTGTAATGCCGTTTGGCATGAAAAGTGCTCCAGCTACATTTCAAAGAATGATCAATAAT